>CAIGQW010051026.1:0-12939 GCA_903798125.1 Danio choprae
ATATATATAATATTTTTGTAATAATTATTAGAATTAAACAATAATTATATTGCTTTTTAGATCATTTCTTTTTTGAGATATTCACATTTTATAATATAGTCTAATTATTATGACAATTATAACTTACAAATGTTTCTATTCATATATTATTATTTAATATAATAATAATAATATAATATTTTTAAAAGAATAATAATAAAAAGATATTTGTTTAAAATTATACATATTATCAAAATATAAATAGAATCAAAACATTATACAATTTTATCCATCGTCATTCAGCATATTTTCTGTTATAAAATATTAATTTACATTGCACCAGTTGTCCCACTTGTCCTGCAAACACAAAAATTAGTTTTGCAAAATTCTAAGGAATATTTAACAATTAAAATATTTCCTCTTTAATCCTGCGTCATTTAGACACAAAGTTATTAATTGCGTGTCAAATATATAATAAAGCCGTGTAGACTGTGCTTTGTTTTTCCCCCTTCGTGTGTAGCTCATGTAGTGAAGAACAAAGGTGCGAAACGATTGTCTATGAGCAGATCTTTGATAAAAGTCTCATATACGATGACCGAGAGGAGGGGGCTCTGATTGTATCCCATTCAGTAGCGTGAGAGAGAGAGAGCGCGCTGTCTGGTTTCAATAGATCAAAGAGCACTGCTCCTGAATGGAGTCATTTGCAATTATAAGAATAATTAGCATCTGTGGGTCCTCCATCGCTAATCAGAGTCGGAGGTGATGTGTTTATGTCCTCGCGCAATCAGACGGCCAGTTGGAGAGCGCGCGCCCCGCAGGACTCAATAGCGCCTAATCATCATCAGAAGTGAATTGGCATTTAAACGGTAAAATGATCTCCGATTAAATTAATGCTTAGCAGGGAAAGAGAAACCGCTCAGAGGGTACAATTTTAGACCCCTTTTCTTTGTTTTTTCTTTTTAGAAAAAAAATTCAATGGCATTGTAAACTATTAAAGCAAAGTACGATTACTTTTGCCTCTTCAAGTCTTTTCTTCTTAATTTTCTGTGTAGCTGCTTAACATATTGTCAAATTATCCGGTTGATTTTACACCGGGGATTTTTCTCTGAACGTCGGTGAAGATACCACATTTACCTATAGGCCTATACATTTTTTTACTCAGTAACGACGTACCTATACTCATTTATAAACTATTTTGTTCAAATATTATAACTAAGACTTTATCGGGAGGGAAACATTGAGAGAACCTTATGAAAACCGTGTCAAGTTTATTTAGCCAAAGTTATGGGAGAAACGTCTTGTTAATCATGACAACTAGGGACAGACCATTTCTGTCAGTTATAACGTGATATGAGTTTTAGTCAGAGATTGTCTCGCAATCTTAAACTGTTTTTTCAAGGCGCTAACACTCAATTGTGACACCGGTTGACCAAACCTTTTCTTGTCAAACACTTCTGCTATAAAAATGTAATGTAAAGTCATAGATAATGACAGTTACGCCTACCTGTTTTTGCTAGAAGTTCAGTCCGACCCTAACGGAAAGTGCTCGCGCCGCCTGCTGTTGCTATGGTTACCCCCCTCTGACGCAGTTTCTTTTCGCGAGCTTACACATTTAGCGAACTTGCCTAACTCAAACGTTATTTGAAAACGCCTTTGAAGTATATATTTTACATTTCCACACAGATGTATATAGGCTACTTTAAATTTCTCGTTTCAACCTCCCCCCAGTGTTTGTTTTGATGCACATTAGGGAGGTTCAAGGCCTCATTGGGGGGCTCAGATCCTCCCATAAATCGCACCCTATACTTGACTGAAATTAATATAAATATGTAAAAAAACAATATTTTGACAAAATTGCTAAAAATATTTTTAAGTATGAAAATAATAGGCTACACAATGTTCCTTGACGTTTTCAACTAAACGGAAGTCAGCAATACTTCAGCTAAAGAACAAAGTGCTAAAAAATATATGCTAAATGCTAAAACATATCTGTTCTGGAGTTGCATATACATTTTGTGGAATTTACCTAACTTTTTAAGTAAATTAAACTTTAGAACCCTTTTGAAACGCATACTTCACATTTCCACACAAATGTATTTTACATTTCCCATTTTTTTTACCTCCCCCAACTGTTTGTTTTGACGTACTTTAGGGAGGTTAGAGCTAATTAGCGGGGTCAGAACCTCCCAAAACTCACACCCTGCTGGTGACTAAAAATTCATGATGTTTGTAACTAACAAAAAAGTCGACTAACATGTAGGCTAAGCTAAATGCCTAAAATACTTTAAGTAGCCAAGCTATAGGCCTAAATACAAAGATTAAATTTCAAATTTGCCGACTTTCGTTTTATAATCATTTTTATCATCTCGAAAATCCATCTAAACATAAACAGATATTTATATCCATATCTTGTAATTCTCCCCTATTTTATCAGCAGAGTTCACACAGATCTCCGCATTCAAACGTCATTTCATCAGTGAAATCTCTCTCTTGGGGATAATTGTCGGCCAGATTCACTCTTTCTCCCCGCAGAACAGAAAACACTCTCTCTCACAAGAGGTCCGAAACATCTGCCTCTCCGCCCTCACGACTCCGATGCCATCGGCCTCTGAAAGAATCAACAAAAGAACCGTTGTTATATATCTTCCCTTGAATACAAAGTAATTACTTATCATCAATCAAAATTAATAATAGTTGATTGGGTTGGTGTGGTCAGCGCAGTCCCCTCACATTCGCTTTCCAGAGGAGGGGACTTGACCCACTGGGAAACTACCCCCCCTCTCTCTAGGCGGCCTAAAAAGTCAGGGACTGAATAAGGAAATGAAGCGTAATTTGAGGAAGATGGATGAGTCTCCAGGGCAACTCCCCCTTCTATCCTCTTGTATTGATGATAACTGAGAGAAAGAGAGAGAGAGAGAGAGAGAGAGAGAGAGAGGGCGAGAGCGCGCGCGAGAGAGAGGGGTGTGTGTGTGTGTGTGTGTGTGTGTGTGTGTGTTTATGTCTCAGTATGTGACAAATAGAGGCTGAGACAGGGAGAGCTCCAGACAAAAAACGCATCAGGTCTCAGTCAGTTGGACGGCGAGGACCCTACAGCAGCGCCAGGATAACCGTGGACACACATTTGGGTGATTTGAAGGCCAGTACAGCACGGGATTTATACGACCAGACCGCGCTCAGTTCACCATGCAGAGACCGAGCGGTACGGGCACGGCGTTTTCTATTGATTCTTTGATTGGCACTCCACAGCCCCGGCCGGGCCACCTGCTCTACACGGGCTACCCGATGTTTATGCCGTACCGACCGCTTATGATTCCACAAGCTCTGTCTCATTCGTCATTGCCGTCCGGGATCCCACCTTTGGCACCGCTGGCATCTTTCGCAGGGCGTCTGACCAACACTTTTTGCGCGGGGTTAGGGCAGGGGATGCCCTCCATGGTGGCGCTCACCACCACCCTGCCTAGTTTCTCGGACCCTCCAGATAGTTTCTACCCCCCGCAGGAGATGCCGGGACCCCGGTTAGGCGCAGACGGGACGGGGATGAACCGGCAAGAGAGCCCGCATGACGAACTCAAAGGCTCCGAACTCCTCAATTTCACGGAAACTTTTCAAGCAGTCGCAGGTGAGCACCGGAGACCAACTCTCTCGCTGACAGGTGGTGTTTCACAATCTCAAAACAAAGCATGTTTCACAATATCAAAGTTCCACAACAAACTTTTATTCCGTAGTTGTTTTAGATAGCACTGGTTTGTGAGTTAGGATGCTAAATAAAATAATTTGTACTGAGAAATTAAATGTTTACATCAAACCCCAACAGTAAAGGGTTTTGTTTTTGAAGAACAAAAAACTAAATTTACTAAAAATAAAAACGTAATAAAATTTAGATTAAATAATGGTGAAAAGTTTGTTGCAGTCAGAAAAATAATGAAACTTCATACGATGCTTTTTCATATATTTATAATGTGAATGTAAAATAAGAAGACGTGTTTGGAAACCGTTTTTGCATGAAATGGTAAAAAATATTATGGACATGATTAACAGAATGCATTTTTATTTGTAATGTTTTTAGTAACCTCATAAATGTGTAAAAAAACATTTAGGCTACATTGTCATTTGATAGTCATGTGCCACAGGCCTCAACTCCTGTCACACGAGAGTTTAAAATAATTATACGCCCCAGACAGACTACAATTATTACATGATAATTCTAAACAGTTTCTGTAAATTATATGTTTTTAAACGTAAAATTCAAGCAGACTGAATCGAAAAAAAAGACACGAACAAATTAATAACAATTACTCTCTCAGTAAATTGTAATAAAAATTCTTATTACAGTACTGTCATTTCTAAGCGGGCTCTCACACATATATCTTAAACATTCCTTATCAAATAGTGAAAAGGACTTCTGGCCCCGCTTTAAATGAAGAAAAATACACGTATAGGCCAGTTCCTATAGACTTCAGTGTTTTTGGTAAATTTATTAGCCTAAATCTAGCCTACTGTCTGCATGTGAAGTGTCAAATGCAGTAGATTAAATCATAAAGCAGCTGATTAGAAATTATTCTATATCGGCGCAAGGTTTTGTTGTTTTTACATTATATAATTTGCTAATTAATTTCGTCTCGATTTTAACTCACTTTTCTTGACCAGTAATTATTTCGAACCTGTCAAAATTACTTTCGACTTCTTCACGTAATTCAATAGCCTACCTAAAGTCGATTTTAGTTAGGCTTCTTGAAATGTTTAACATCTCACTAAAACATCTAATCTGTTCATGGTATTTTCCAGTGCTTAATATCTTAATTTCCATCCTCCTCAGGCGAAACCAAACTCTACAGTTCAGATGACGAGAAACTGGACCTGAAAGCAGCGGAGGCCGCGTGCAGTGACCGGGAGGACAGCTCGGCCGACAGCGAGAACGAAAGCTTTTCCGACGGGAACACCTGCGCCTCGGCGTCCCAGAAAGGCAAACTGAAAGGCGGCTCACAGGACGCGTTACCGCCGGGCGGCTCTGCGGGGAAGAGCCGCAGAAGACGGACTGCTTTCACAAGCGAGCAGCTGCTGGAACTCGAGAAGGAGTTTCACTGTAAGAAGTATTTGTCCCTCACCGAGCGCTCGCAGATCGCGCATGCGCTCAAACTCAGCGAGGTCCAGGTCAAAATCTGGTTCCAGAACCGCAGGGCCAAATGGAAACGGATCAAAGCCGGAAACGTCAACAACAGATCCGGTGAGCCCGTCCGGAACCCCAAAATCGTGGTGCCCATTCCAGTGCACGTCAACAGGTTCGCGGTGCGGAGTCAACATCAACAGATCGAACCGGGCAGCAGGCCATGAATGAACTCCTCAATATAAATGACTCCTCAACTGAACATTTACTTGACCCTCGTTTCACTGGTCAGGGGCCACAAGCTACAGATGCATGAAGCACAGCTCAAAGGAGACTATTAGGATACTTCTTTAGGTAACATAAAAAAAAACTACGAGGCCTACACAATGCTTAACGGATTATCTGTTTATATTTATTCATTTCTAAATAGCCTATATATACATTTATGAATCAAAGTTTATAATATTTGAATGTATATTAACACGTAACCTGTTAAGCATTTACACATGGAAGACCTTACCGAAAGTGTTACCGACTTTTATATATATCTGTTCGATTTCGACATTGCTTTCAGGTTTGTTCAAATTCCTTTATTTTTAATTTATTATTTTGTACATTTTGTAAATATGAAATGTGTCCGCGCGACACACATGTGCACTATACGAGACTGTAAAGAGACTTTTTAAAATAATAATAAGTATTTATAAGTTGCTGTCTAGTGAGTTTTTGCATGTGTTGCCATTTGTTGTCTGATTTCCCCGTGTTGTTTTAACGGGCCGTTCTCGTTGTTTCGACCATTTTTTTTGCATGTGCTCTTAAAGCATTTCTGTCCCTCAGAGGCGGAATCCCCCCCCCCCCCCAGTTCTTTGTGGAAAAAAACGGTGATGGAAATAAATAAGCTGAAGAACACAATGGCAGACTGATATATTCACCTCACAATAAATATGGTGCAATATGTTTGCATAAAACTGTTCAGGGGAGACGATTTGTTCATTGCATATTTGTTGTTGTTGTTTTTATTTCAGTTTAAATAATTGTTGATCAACTCCATATATAGCCTATTTGATATAACAAATATTTTGAAGCACAAGGTTGGCTATTGTGTGACGAATTGCCTATTTAATCATTTGTATGTTTTATTAAATAGCAAATGGGATAAATAGCATGCAACAATTGAACTATTAATGACATAATACTAATAATTATAACAATAATTATATATATGCATGAAAAATGCAACATTGCTTGCTTTTTTAATACAAAATTGTATATATTTTTCCACTTTTGAATGTTTTGCAAATGCAATTTCTGGAAATATTAACCGTGCATTATCTACAGTATTATATTTATTATTTTAGCTTTACCAGATAAAATAATTAGGCATTATTTAAAGGTGTATTTGCTCTTTTAGACGTCAAGCAGATTGACCCTGCTTGATGTGTTTTGAGCAGGTAATAGAGCACATCTGTCATCAATGTCAACAGGCCATGGGATAAAATCTTTGACTTAAAGATGAACATGATCTATTTTTAATGCAAATCTTTCACCCGAAGGAGCATTGCGAAGCTTGAGCTTTTTAGCATCTTCTTTTTAAAACAGCATTGTTGCTCTGAATAATTTCGTTTATTACTTTTTTGTTTCGTTTAAACTGAGTTGACATCAAGTTTTAATTCAACATAGGATTACGGCAATATTCAGTTTTGATGACTTTGACATGAACCATTAACTTCACCATTTAGCTCTGGCAAAAAAATTAAGAAATAAATAAATAAAAAATCTAATTGATTTAGTGAGAAGCGTTATTTATCCAAACCATAAGACAGCAGTCAGATTCTCAGCAGTTATCAAAAAACCTTCATGCTACAAACTATTGTCAAAGATGTTTTTAGTTTGTGTTCTAGACTTTAAAGTCTCACCATTTCTTTATTCCCTGGGAGGATCAGGGAATCATTCATCATTCCCGGTAAAATCAGAAGTGGATTTGAAAGTGAAATATTTTCACACACACCAAAATATATATATATTTTTGATGCTTGTTCAAACTACTTATTTAAAATGAGCTAAATCAACACAGTTCTTGAGTATTTTTTGGACAATTGTTTTATGTTCGATCTACTTAAATTTGTAAAAACAATCAAGTCAACTTAATCGATTTGTGTTGGGACAACATAAAGGAATTAAGTTAACTTATTCATTTATAATTTACAATTTACAAATGTAAGTGGACTGAACATAAAACAATTAAGTTGAACTCAAGTTTTTTTTAATTATGTTGTATCAGCTCATTTTAAATAAGTAGTTTGAACAAACTGCAAACATCTTTTGATGAAAAGACTGACATTAACCTAAAGTAATAGAAAACAATGGTTTGACTCGATGATGACCAGAACTGATCATCTAAAGAGAGAGAGAGAGAGAGAGAGAGAGAGAGAGAGAGAGAGAGTGTGTGTGTGTGTGTGTGTGTGTGTGTGTGTGTGAGGTTTTTGTTAATGAACACAGGACTCATTTGTCTCTCTTTGGGAGGCCGTTCTGTCTCAGATGAGAGTGATGAAGCTCTATTACACTGGTCAAATCCAACACACTGTAATGAACTTCAGCATCAATCATTACAGGAGAGAGCGAAAGACCACAGTGGGTCTCTCTCTCTCTCTCTCTCTCTCTCTCTGTGTTCAGTGGTAAAGCCTCATTCATTTACTACAGTCTTACACCAACGATTGTGATGCTGAAAAACTGCTTTGAATAAAAGTTAATTATTTACTCATTTGACAGATGCTTTTACACCAAAGCAATTTACATTGCATTGAAAATAAATTTTTTCTCTCTCTCAGGTCATGAAACATTCATGATCGATTTATTGTAGACTTAATTTAATTGAACAACTTTAACTCTTTATCACATTACAGTACATGTTAACGATCCAGCATTTTCCCCATTAGTGTGTGTGTTTGTCCAGTGTCACACTTAGATTTTATATCAACGAGCTCAACTATATTTACTTGAACGGCGATGTACGAAAACCATCCTTTAATGGTTTTACGTCAGAGATTCACCAGCATATTTCCTGTTTAATTCATGAGCGTTTCAGCAATAAAACCCAATATAATGCAAAATTAAAGAAAACATTCATACAGATTGCTTCATATTATTACTATTTTTACAGATCGGGCTCTAATTCATCTGTGTTTTACTGAAGAATATTTGCCAGTGCAGATTAAAATTAAACAGGGGCACCTGAATAGATTGTCCTTGATGTTAAGCTGATCTATACAAATGAAGCCATTACATTTTTTTTAACAGATAAATATGAAAAGCATTAGGTTTTAGGCTAGTTTAAGCTGGCATCACATCTTAAAACTCATGTAAAGATCTGTAAGAAAAACAAAGCATCTGAGGCTATAGCTGAAGTCTTTAAAAATCTAAACTTATACACACAGCAAGTTTTTCATTTCGTGGCATATGATCATTTCTATTTACATTTCTGTTTTCTTTATGGAATACAGGAGTCACACCTTGAAAAAAAGGTATGATTGGCACAGTGGTAACCATAGCAACAGGTAGTTGTCTTAAAGTCCACATGAAATAAAAATGTATGATGTTTATTGTACTAGCGCACATTGTTGTTATTTCGGTGAATGATTAATCTGTGCAAGTTAATCTGCTGAAAAAATAAGTTTGTTTTGGTAATCTTTAATCAAAGTCTGACCATTTGCTTCTGCGGTCCTTCTCTGATGATGTCAGTTTGACGGCTTCAGCCACGATATTCTTAACCACACCCCTTTTACTGTTAGTTTGCTATGAGAGAATGATGCGCAAAAAAGAAAGCCCCGCCCCCTACTCAATATTCTGTCCCAGTTGGTTCACTCGGACTTTAAATCTTAATTATAATACTTTATTTTGAGTCGTTTAATTGTTTAGGCCCCTCTCTGAAGCATCACAAAGACAGGACTGAACTGTATTTTACTGCTGTGTGTACAGAATGCGACTACTAATGTATTTAACAGATGCTTTGATTGCATATAAAAATGATAATAATAATAATAACAATAATAATAATAACAATAATTCGTTCATGTATCACTTGGGTAAAAACAAAAACATGATGTTTCCATTGCAAGGCTCCATGATATGGAAGGCCATTGTGGCCAAAAGTCTTTAATTAAAACACCTGGAAGTTGCGTTAACATGTCAACAAGCACAGCAGCCAATAAAATGGTTTTATTTGAGACAAGATTTTTATATATGATGTGATTGTATGTTGGGATATATGAACACAAACTTTAGACAGCAAAAGGATATCCAACACTATATCTCACGGCAATTCGTACTTTGTTGATTTAGTGGCTAATTCATATTAATTTGGATGATGACGTTTGCGATTTGTTCAAACTACTTAAGGTTATTGCACACTGAATCCGAAAGTTTCGTCTGTAATTTTTTGCACTTTAAAAAATACATTTGACCTCACATTGCGTCAATCGTATTGACACACTGCCTCCGAAAGTTTGGTCCATCATAAAAAAATCCAAACCGGGTTTGATCAGCTTTTTGCATCCGAAAAAGTGATTTGAGAGGTGTTTTGACAGTTCAGAGCTACTGTACAAGCGAAAAGCTAAATGCAGAATGCCGTCATTTGAGCTACAGATAACTTTATGACAAACACAGTGCATAAAACAAAGACAAAATGTTGCGGACAGTTGACAACCCCTATGCTGGATTCAGTGACTGGCGCACATCTGCCTTGCTGCTGTTTGGTGTGTGGGTGTGTCCATACATTTGACGTACTGCCTATAGACATTACAATAGAAAGCATGGTCCACTTTCAGTTCTTTGCTTCGACAAGTGAAGCCGGCCGCCATCTATTATAATGTCTGTTCCCAGTCTCTGTTCGGGATTTGTTTATGTACGTGAATGTGTGAAGTACCACAAGCAATGTATCAAAATTCCACTGATTTCCTGAAATAAATTTAGCATTTAGGGATAATCCAGCACAGCTCTTTGATAATGAGCTGAACTCTCTATCTAATATTGGATGAACACAGTATGCAGCATATTCCTCTTTCTTTTTCTACTTCGGAGAAGAGAGGAGAATAAAGCATCACTGCTTGAATTGACTTGAATTGTGTTTTTCTCGGAATGGATTAATTACTACGCATCAGACTCAGTGTGCAAGGTTTGTTTACGTGATGAAGTTTTCACATATTAATACGAAAAAAACCGCATACGAATATTTCGAACTTCAGTGCGCAAAGACCTTCAATTAATATGAGCTGAAACAACCATTTTTGAGGGTTATTGTTGAGACAACTTAATTGTTTGCTTGTTTGTTTAAGTGTTCAATCCACTTAAATTTGTAAAAACTAACAAGTTGTCTCAACACAAATCGATAGTGTGGAACCCAGCATTTTTTACAGTGTATGTGTATATTTTAGTATGATTTGCTCATCCCTCAATGAGAGGTTTAGGGGTGGTGTTAGGGGGCACGCCTCCCTTTAAAAATCATACGTTTTTTAAACGAACAAATCCATACCCCAGATTGGGCTGAGATGTGACATCATGATAGTAGAATGTACATTACTCCTATTGGTCCATTGTGATGATGATGCCTTTTTGATGCAGAACAAAAAAAGAAGTTGAGTTTCGTTTATAGGCTTTTGACCCTGTTGGCCTTCCATACCATTCTCTACTGTTATGTCCAGTGTAGACGTAACTGGAAGCTGCTTTGTGGCTTGAAATAGCAACAGGATGCCAAGTGTAACGCATAATGATGTATGACACACCAGCAACTGGTTTCCCTCATAAGTGCTAATAGGGAGGACGAAAGCGACGGTCAGATGTGAATCCACACCCTTCACAAAACTGCACAGCGACCCTCTGATAGACCCAGTTTACACTGCATTTTAGAATGCACAGCAGGTTTGGGTTGAAATCAGGACTGGTAAGACAATATTGTATTTTTTTTGTCTTGATTTCAGAGAGTCTGTCTGGTTGGAGACTTTAAAAGCACGTCTTATAATGTGTAAGAATTAGTTATGGTTGTTTCAATGCATTTGAGTGTGGCAAAATACAGCTGAAGTCAGAATCATTAGCCCTCCTGAATTTTTAGCCCCCCCTGTATATTTTTTCCCATATTTCTGCTTACCGGAAAGAAGATTTTTTTTCAACAAATTTATAAACAATAATTTTAATAACTCATTTCTAACAACCAGTCATGACAAGCCATGATTACAGTACATAATATATTATTAGATATTTTTTCAAGATACCAGTATTCAGACTGAAGTGCAATTTAAAGGCTTAATTAGGGCAAATAGGCAAGTTAGGGTAATTAGGCAAATCACTGTATAACTGGTTTGTTCTGTAGACAATACAAAAATATTGCTTAAGGGGGCTAATAAAATTGACCTTAAAATGTTTTTAAAAAAATTATAAACTGCTTTTCTTCTAGCTGAAATAAAACAAATAAGACTTTTTCCAGAAGAAAAAATATTATAGGAAATACTGTGAAAAAACTCTTGCTCTGTTAAACATCATTTGGGAAATATTTTAAAAAGAATAGAAAATTCACAGGAGGGCGAATAATTCAACTGTACAGTATATGCAGTTTCATGTGTTTTTGACTACATCTGGAAGTGATCAAAAGTGCTTTAGACTCCGTTTACTGCATTTAATGTTGTCCAACTTCCGATCAGACTGACTAAAGCACACGTCAATGCTAAAGACAGCCTGTTGCAGAGCTCATGTCTCTACATTTACAGCTTTCGTTTTTCTGTTTGATGAAACAAGCTCACTTTAATGAAGTAACAAGGATTCTCTGAACCGTCTTTGACTTTTGTCAGCATGTTCTTACCATACAATCAGAATGTAACCCCATAAACTCTGAAATCTTCAATAACAAAAAAAAGTATCAATTTTGGGAAATAGTGTCAGAACTGAAGCCATATAACCAGAATTGCAAGAAGTAATCGCAATTCTGAGAGGGAAAAAGGCAGAATATTTTCAGAATTGCAAAAAACACAATGGGATTTGCAAGAAAGTGTATAAATATTCATCTGGAATAAAGTGACAATTTAGTAACCAGAGAAATTAATCAAAATGTACCTTTTTTTTTCTTAGAATTGCAAAATCTGAAATTTAAATCTTGTGAAATAAAGACAGGCTGGTGAAAAAGCCTTAACAAGAAATAAAGTCCTAATTCTGAGATAAACAGTTATATCCCCCCCATCCCCTGAAACAATCCCATAAATTATGTGTGCGGAAAACAATCTCGCAAATGAATGAGGAATGTGAACTTTCTTGAGTGGTGTTGTCAGCACTAAATAATCCCAGAATTGTGATCCTGGACCACAAAACCAGTCATAAGTGTCAACTTTTGGAAAAAAAGAGGTTCATGCCTTATCTGAAAGCAGAACAGATGAGCTTTTCATTCATTGGAGAATATTCGGTCAAGTGAAAATGGAAAATTTGAATCTGAGGGCTCAAAATATCATAAACATACTAAGACAATCACCTTTAAAGTGTCCAAATTATTTGTAAAAACTGCATTTGGATATATTTAAAGTGTAAAGTTTACAAAATGTCTTCATGGAACATGACCGTTTCAAAAATGTCAAAAATTGCATTTGGTTATATTTCATTCATTTCAAATGATTCATTCATTCATTTTCCTTCGGCTTAGTCCCTTATTTATCTGGGGTCACCACAGCGGAATGAACTGCCAACTTATCCAGCATATGTTTTACGCAGTGGATGCCCGTCCAGCTGCAACCCAGTACTGGGAAACACCCATACACTACTGCCAATTTAGTTTATTCAACTCACCTATAGCGCATGTCTGTGGACTGTGGGGGAAACCGGAG
>CAIGQW010051027.1:0-14062 GCA_903798125.1 Danio choprae
AATTCATTGTATATTTTTATAATCACACTTGATAAAAACAGTCTGCAGAAACACTTTGATTGACACTTCTGAGAAGAGCATCTCATTTGCATTTAAAGCGACAGTCACCAAAACGCCACAATTAGGATCAGTTTCAGAGAGGTAGAGAACATTATCTGTGGTATTTTCAGCTTAAACTTCACACTCTTATATTACACACACACACGCACACACACGCGCGCACACACACGCGCACACCCACGTGCACACACGCGCACACACACGCGCACACACAGACACTTATTTAACATCATGTAAAAAGGAGCGTTACAGCTCCCCTTTAATATTGAATATGAGACTCGCGCAGCAGAATTATCATAAAAAATCTGATTCTATGTTTGTGTGTCCACATGTGTTTTAATGTTGAATATGTTTCTAGGTTTGTGTGTGTTTTAATGAGACTCATTAATGCAGCAGAATCATAATTAAAATGCTTCTACATGTTTGTGTGTGTGTGTTCAGTGTGTGAATATGAGACTCACGCAGCAGTCGGTCCAGTAGATGTGCAGGAACGGGAAGGTGAGCAGCGCTTTATTCCCCTCTTTAGGAAGGAGCTCCTCCTTAAACTGCACAAAATTCGCCTCCAGGTAGATCATCTTTGGTGCTCGGCCGTAAGACCTGAGACCAGAAACACACACAGCTTTAATCCACACACACATACAGTGAATATCAGCAAATGCACAACAGCAGTCAGTCTCCACTTGTGCTTTCCATGACCTCTGTGCATATGAATTTATACAGTTTCAGCATGGACATCACAACGTGTGCATCTGAAGTAATCCCATCTCAGGATCTGGAATGTTGAGTTTATATGTTGGGATAACAGTTGAGCAGGAGCCACAGTGCAGAACACATGAGATACTGCAGAGTTACTGTAATAGAGCGAGGTTTAATCATTCACGTGTGTTTATAAAGGGTTAGTTCACCCAAAAGTGAAACTCTCATGTTCATTTTCTCACCCACAGCTCATCTAAGATGAAGGTGAGGTTTTTCTTCAGTAGATTTTGAGCTGAATCTGTTGTTCTTGGTGATTACAATAATGGCAGTGAATGGGGACAGGTATATTAGATAAAAAAAAAGAAATTATTTATATGATATTATATTATTGGAGTTTGCATGTTCTCCCCGTGTTGGCGTGGGTTTCCTCCGGGTGCTCCGGTTTCCCCCACAGTCCAAACACATGCGCTATAGGGGAACTGATGAACTAAACTGGCCGTAGTGTATGAGTGTGTGTGTGTGTGTGTGTGTGTGTGTGTGTGTGTGTGTGAATGAGTGTGTATGGGTGTTTCCCAGTACTGGGTTGCAGCTTGAAGGGTATCCGCTGTGTAAACCATATGCTGTATAAGTCGGCGGTTCATTCCACTGTGGCGACCCCTGATGAATAAAGGGACTAAGCTGAAAAGACTATGAATGAATGAATATTATTTACAATATGTTTATTATATTTTGTGTATTTTTAGCATATACAAAACTTTCTGCCGCTCCAGCCAATAGCAGAACAACAACTACTGGGGAGGCGGGGCTAAAGGCAGTATAGTCCCATCTGATTGGTCAAATTTACATAAACAACAAGTGCTAAAATAGATGTAATTTATCACACACGCGTCTGTTATACGCGTATTGCATATACTATTATGACAATCATGATCATTTTGCGATATATTGTGCAGCTCTAGAATAATGCTTGAGGGACAGTAAACAGTGAGTAATGTGTCGTATGTGTGAACTATCCTTCTAACAGACCAGAGAAAATAACACTGATTTATGTTTGTGTTTATTTTCCAAACTTACCTTGAGATATTTGTACATATGTTCAAGCACCGGAGAGAAGCCAGTGAATGCTGAGATCTGTGCATTACAGACCTGCTTCTTTCAGACTGACGGATTAAACAGGAAGTGCGACACCGTTTGCCTCCAGGAAGATCATGTGACAATGAACACTTCCTTATTTCTGTCTCAGCACAGCAGATCTGCTTTATACAAGACATTCAGCTCACGTTATTCGCGCCCCTCTTCTCCCAATATTTCCCAGATGATGTTGAACAGATTCAGGAGTTTCTCCCAGTATTTCCTATAATATTTGTTCTTCTGGAGAAAGTCTTATTAGTTTTATTTGGGCTAGAATAAAAGCAGTTCTTCATTGTTTTAAAGCCATTTTAAGCTGAATATTATTCACCCCCTTCAGCAATATTAGTGTTGGATTGTCTCCAGAACAAACCACTGTTATACAATGACTTGCCTAATTACCCTAACTTTACCCTAATTACCCTAACTTTACCCTAATTACTCTAACTTTACCCTAATTACCCTAACTGTACCCTAATTACCCTAACTTTACCCTAATTACCCTAACTTTACCCTAACTTTACCCTAATTACCCTAACTTTACCCTAATTACCCTAACTTTACCCTAACTACCCTAGTTGCACCTTTAACTGTCCCTGTAAGCTGAACACGAGTGTCCTGAAGGATATCTAGTCTAATATTATGGTCTGTCATCATGGCAGAGACATATAAATAACAGTATTCTGGTAAAGAAATAAAATAATCCATAAAGCTGTATAATAACAATAAGCTGTATATTTGTATAAATAATTAAATACAATTAATATTTGTTAAAGCTACAAATGAAATAATTCCATGTGCATTAAACTTGCTTAAGACGCCTTAAAAACACACGCAAGTGATAAACATTCTGTGTAAACTGCAATGCTGATGTGTGATCCTGCCATGTGCCTACTGCAGATTCACACACTGCTATATCGATGCTAAAAACGATATATTCTGCTGCCCTAATATATCTGATCTATAAAATAACACATAACCGACCAGAGCGCCTCTCCAAACCTCAGACTCATTCTGATTGGCTGGTTTATAATGCAGCTTCCTGTCGTCCGGGTTCACAGTTTTCTATCAGACAGAGTTCACTAACCCTTTATTTCCAGAATACAGTGTATAAACTCACACACTTCAGAGGAAGGTCGAGACACTGCTTTAATACACAGTTTCTTGATATTTCACATGGGTCACAATAAGCTGTAATGTTAATATTAGTATTCAGATTGTCAACATTCAGGTTCATTCATTCATTCATTCATTCATTTTCTTTTCGGCTTAGTCCCTTTATTAATCCGGGGTCACCACAGCGGAATGAACCGCCAACTTATCCAGCATATGTTTTACGCAGCGGATGCCCTTCCAGCTGCAACCACTACGGACAATTTAGCTTACCCAGTTCCCCTATAGCGCATGTGTTTGGACTGTGGGGGAAACCGGAGCACCCGGAGGAAACCCACACCAACACGGGGAGAACATGCAAACTCCACACAGAAACACCAACTGACCCAGCCGAGGCTCGAACCAGCGACCTTCTTCATTTGGGTTATTATGGAGTATAATTAATATACTGAAGAATGCTGGAAAATTGTAAGCATTGACTTCTTCTGCTAGTTTTTAGTCAAAGCAAAGAGCCGTAATGGCGGCTACACTGGGATCTCCAAAGAAACAAAGCACAATCTGCTCATATTTACATTTGCTTCAAGCTATGAATAATTATCAACAGAATAAAACAGAGATTTGATCATAAACTGTGAGTTGTGTGCACTTATTCTGCTGTTTTCAGTCATTTAAACCCCTTTATGTCCCTGTCAGAGCTACAGTTGAGCCATGTTTACATTTATCTTGAGGATATTCCTCAGAGATTCGTCATTAGTGACGGCATTATAGCGCACGAGTGTCTGCTTTAATATTTAGTGTCAGTTTGTTTTGCTTAGATTCATATTTGCTGGTAGGGAAACTCTATTCGTTCGCTGCTGTCGTTTATACTTTGACTTTGCATTTTTAATTCACACTTTATTTACACTTAACCTGCAAATTAGCATAGAGGCTGTATAAAAGCAGACAATCACTGACATTTATAGATAACGCTAATATTTGGCACAAATCCATACATTTCTGAGCACAGAACAGACGTGTCTCTCGACGTTTAGTAATGCTATATCTTACAGCACAATAATGATCTGGCTTTTTGGCTAAAAAAGAGAAATCACTCAGTCTGGGAGAAAGTAATGTATTGTCCACCAGGGGGCGATCCTCTAACGGTGTGACGTCACGTGAAAACTATCAATAGTAGAGGAAAAAAGGGGAAAATATGTGTTTTTATTTGTTTTTTCCTTTTTTTTAATTGCAATTAAAGGTAGAAGTAAATAACTGATGACAGAATTTTCAGTTTTGGTAGAACTGCGCCTTTACACTCCGCCTCTCACAGTCACGCTAATCTGCATATGCGTATGAGCCACGCCCACATGTGAACATCCAATCATCTGCTGACACACTAAAGCAAGCCCCGCCTCATGCTTATTTTATCCCGTTTAGTAATATTCTAGGCATCTCTCACCTCCTCCACTCCATCGGTTCTCTGGGCAGCTGCTGAGTCAGTGATGTGTAGAGGGCCGTGAACAGGGTCTGATCACCCGCACCTGTGCAACACACAAACACGCACACACACATAAACAGAGAGACACACACATAGACAGACAGACAGACACGTGCACGCACGCACGCACGCACGCAGACAGACAGACAGACAGACACACACACACACACACACAGTCAAATCTGAGCGTTTTTGTGATGACAGATTCAGCACTGTAATGAATCATCTGAAATGATTCAATAGACAACCCATTGATAAGAGCGAATCGCTGCTGTGTTTGTAGGTGTTGATCCACATTATGAACGAGCAAAGCTGTAAACACTCTCTGTCATTCTGAAAGAGTCTGATATATAATTACAATTATTAATAGACATATATTTGTGCATTTAGGAGATGACAGGAGGAACATCAGGCATTCAGAACAGAATCAGATAATAGTGAATACAGTAAACCTGCAGACAGCGAAGACGATAATGAGAGAACACAGGTGTAGGTGTGTGTGTGTGTGTGTGTGTGTGTGTTCAGTAAGATCAGAAAACACACACTCTCTGTGTTTATTATACTGATGGCATAGAGTATTTTAAGATGACTGCATTCATATATGATGTTTTGATGATATGTGTTTTGACTTGATTCACCACAGCAAATCTGACAGATTCACCACTGTAATGAATCATTTGAACTGATTCAATAAACAACCGATTCAAAAGAACGAATCGCTGCTGTTTGTAGGCTTTGATCCACATTATAAACGAGCAAATCTGTGAAAGACTCTGATATATCATTAAAATTACTAATAGTTTGATATTTACGTGATGACAGGAGAACAGAATCAGATGACAGTGAATACAGTAACCCTGCAGACAGCAAAGACGAGAATGAGAGAACACAGGTGTGTGTGTGTCTGTGAGAGTGTGTTCATTAATATCAGAAAACACACACTCTCTCTCTCTTTATTATATTGATGGCATCGAGTATATTAAGATGACTGTATTCATATTTGACAGTGTTGAAATTATTCATCAAGGTAAATCTGTCCGTTTTCGCGATGACAGATTCAGCACTAATGAATCATTCGAACCGATTCATAAGAACGAATCGCTGCTGTGTTTGTGGGTTTTGCTCCACATTGTGAGCGAGCAAAGCTGTGAAACACTCTGTCATTCTGAAAGAGTCTGATAATAGTCTGATGTATAATGAAAATCATTAATAGTCTGATATTAGTGTGTTTAGGAGATGACAGTAGGAGATTCAGAATCAGATGACAGTGAATACAGTAAACCTGCAGACAGCGAAGACGATAATGAGAGAAAACAGGTGTGTGTGTGTGTGTGAGAGAGAGAGAATGTGTGTATTAATATCAGAAAACACACACACTCGGTATCAGTGTATGTGTGTATGTGTGTGTGTGTGTGTGTGTGTGTGTGTGTGTGTGTGTGTGTGTGAGGCAGAGAGCGGCGCGCGCGCACGGACGGACACTCACAGGTCACTATGGGCTTGTTCTCCATGGTGTAAATGATGGGTTTCTCCTCATGGGTCTCCATGGGCTCCGCTGATCAGCTTCAGTCCACCATCGGCAGAGGAATCGATCACTTTCAGCACCGCTGCTGTATCGATGAGGCCCCGTCACTCTCCATTTCCGATCTGCTGACACCCGATGACGATATCCGGCCGCGTCACACATACAGCGGTGCGCGCGCACTACTCTACAGAATAAACACGGCACATTTGCGCTATTAATATAAATATAAATATAAATATAAATATAAATATAAATATATACTGCACACAAAGACAAGCTCATTTTGAAAACTCTTTGAACATCTTTGGTTTTTATTAGTTGATAGTTTACGATCATTGCTTACACACAGCAGGATTAAGACACTCAGAAGAAACTAAAAGCGAAACTGTGATTGAAATTAAATAAACCTTAAATGATTAAAATAAGAATATGCTTCAGTTCGCTAATATAACATGAATAATACATACAGAAATAAAAGTAAAGTCGTAGAAAAGCCATAAACAAACAAAGAAAATCAAATGGCAAAAACAATATGAAGCATTAAACTAAATATTACAAACAAAACAAAAACTAAAGCAGAAACTACTTTAAATAGTCCTAAATGATCATTTATTTCTGATGGTTTTTGCATTTATTTGGACATGATGCCCTTCTGTAGCTCCACATAAAATAGACATTTTTAACTAAACTCTATCTAAATAGAACTAATGAAATTGACCCCCATAGAGCTTTTAAAACATGAAGTAAATGTAAAATAAAGCATAAACACCAACATTAATTCAAGAAACTACCTCAATGAGGCTAAACTAACACTGATCTGCAGTATGCTAAAGGATGCTTTGTTGCATGCTGTTATTTATATTTCAGTTTTCATTGTCAGATGATAAAAACATATAAAAACTTACATTAAATCCTTATTGTAAGCGCATCTAATTTTCCATTCATGCATTTGGTTGAATGTCAGAGAATCGGGTCATTTTAGGCCCACGGCTCTTTATGTTTTTGGATCGTGACATTATTATCAAGACACAGAAGATAATAAAATACTTTGATTCTTTTAGAAAGCTTGTACGTATTTTATTCTCTTATTTTTATTCTTTTTTTATTTGAAACTTCTCATCATTGAACAAGAAAAACAAATACTGTACAACAAATGACACTTTTTATATATTTCAGTGATGGAAAGCTAATTCTGCTTTGGTGTGCGGTGTGTTATGCAGAGCCTTACCTTTAGAAAGTCTATATAAACGTCATTCATTCATTTAAACATTTTTATTATTAAACATATATAATAGAAGAAAAAACACAAATACAATGGCACTTATATATGTAAATAATTAACAAATACAAATTCAAAGTCCTTCATGTTATAAAGTTACATATCCTGTGCTAAAAATAAAAGAGAGACATTCCTCCTTAAATAAATCAAGTTTTCTTATTTTTCCAACAACTTTTCGGCCTTTTTACTTTATATATATTGTAATGATGGAAAGTAGAGTCTCCTTTTGTGTGCAGTGTTTCATGGTAAAGTCTAGAAGGGATACAGCTGTGGATACATCAATATTATAATGTTTGTGACACTGCACAACAATAATTAATATTTTGACATTGCTGTGAGGGTTAGGGTAAGAGTAGATGTTAATAAAATACAATTTAATAAATAATATGAATATTACTCGGTATAATTGCTGTTTTTACATTACTGTGATGGTAGGGGTAGGGATAGACTTAAATAAAATACAATTTAATGGGTAATTTAATAAATAAAATGAATATTACTCGGTATAATTGCTGTTTTTACATTACTGTGATGGTTGGTTTTATGGATAATTATCGTTAACTTCCTGTCGTAGATGTATCCCTTCTAGCAACAACCGCGTTTTACGTGAAGCCTTTATTTTGAAATTTGCCGCACACGCCGCCATGTTCTTGTAAGCGCGCGCTTCACACAGCAGCCCGAGCGCCATTACAGATCCGCAGTGATGCGCGCGTGAGGAGCAGGCCGCGACACACTTCATCCACTCCACGGAGGACAGATCGAGATAGAATCGCGGATTCGGATGCATTTTTGCCGTCACTGATCCAGAAAAATGTCGTCCAGCAGCACCAGTGTGATCCAGGTGACGAATGTGTCTCCGAGCAGCACCGCCGAGCAGATGAGGACTCTGTTCGGCTTCATCGGCAGCATCGACGAGCTCAGACTCTTCCCTCCAGAGTGAGTCAAACACCGCTTTTACAAACACTGAGGGAAACTGCACACCTTTCTCTACACAAATCTCCATTATTCTGTCCATTCGTGCTGATTGAGGTGGATATAAACACACCCATTCACACTTGATCCGTTTCCGCCTCAGTAAACGCGGACACGCGCCGGATGGACACCGTAAACTAACTAGTGATGTATTAGTCTTCGTGTTTTCTGTGTTGTGTGTTTTAAGTTGATCGCTACACACACAGGCGATGTTTAACATGGTTATTGTGGGATTTGAAGCAGTTACTTTGTTGCGTGAAGAGGCGTGACGTCACGCACGTAACTGCGTCGTCACGTAAAGTATACTTCGCTTTTCGCGTGCACGTGTTTTGTACACCATTTTTGCGCTGTGGTGATGTTACAATCACCAGATTCCGATTAAAACACAATCGAGATGTGTTAGTTTTATCGAGCTTTATATAAAGGGCTAGTTCACACTCAAATGTACGTCTACTCTCCCTCAAGTGTTCCCAAAATGCGGTTTCTTTCTTTCTTCTGTTGGACAACAGAATGCTGGAAGGCTGCTTGTGGTGTATTTTATTGAGTGTAAAAATGTGCAAATATAAAATCAGCTTGAGCTCAATCTTGCGAGAGATTAAATGAGTAGATGTACTCTACAGGTGTTGAATGTACTGCTGCTGAACTCCCTTAAAGCAGATGAACATGCAGTAATCATATCAGACACTGAGTTTTGTCATTGTGAAGCAAGTACAGAATACATCAAGTGCATTCTGGGTGTTTTTGTAGGTATTTCATTGATTTGGTTCAGTTTGAATGTCATTGTTAAAGGATGTGGTCGACTGTAGGGCAGATTTACCATCGCAAGGCAAAGGGGACGCAACAGACCTCCATACAGCTGATTAAAATGCAGAAGGAAACCTTGGAGAAACCAGGCTTCAGTTCATATATTAACAGCTGTAATTAACCCTACAACACAGACTAGCTCTGAAAATACTTAGTTTATAACTTGTACAACATGGCTGTTGTCTGGGCTGCACAATATTGGGGAATACTGAAAAGACTATTTGTGATGTTAATACAATTTCACTTGACGAACAAGAATGAGCCGTTTTACATTGTAGAGACGTGCATGTGTAAATATAAGCTATTTGGCCATAGATGCATTGGGTGCAGATTGGTTTTAATCATTTATGGTGACCCTGGGCCATAAAACCAGTCCTGTGTTGCATGAGTATATCTTTGGTTATAGCGAAAAATACATTATATGGGGTAAAAACAAACATTAGAATATTAAGTAAAGCTCATATTTTAATAAGATATTTTGTAAATGTTATACTGTAAATATATCGGCCTCATTTTCTCTTATTAATATACATTGGTAGCAGCTTAAATTGGACTTTAAACACGATTTTTCTCAGTATTTCAATTTATATGTATATTTACACCCTCAGATACCAAGTTTCCAAATAGTTTACTCACCCAGATGTTGTCCTATGCTAAAAACACTAACACTTCTATGAGGTTGTGTTAATGTATTGATAACATGAACAGAATACAGTGAATACAGTATTTGTTCATTGTTCATGCATTAACTAAAGTGTTCACAAGCGTGGATTTTGAATAAAGCATCAGTAAATGTTGAACTATGGTTAATAAATGCTGTACAAGTGTTCATTATTAGTTCATGTTAGTAAATACAATAACTAATGCAGCCTTATTGTGAAGTGTGAGCCTAAAATGTATATGTTAATGAAAAGCTTGTGTATTCAGCTTTCAGACACTGCATATCTAATATAAACACTTGTGACTGATTTTGTGTTGTAGGGTCACATGTGAGTTTGCACACACTGGTCATAAAGGTTGTGTATGCAGCAGTGTGAAACATTAGGTATACTTTAAGCTAAACATGGCTTGTTTGTAGGCATAGAAATAACCAAATGCAGTCTGTGAGACTTTGGCGTCACTATCCAGCCAGGCAGGGTCTTTCAGTAGCTTGTAACTAGTAACTTGTTCTGTGCTTTTGTTGTTTTTCACCCATCGTAAAACATCAGGCCTCCTCATATCTGCAGTGAAGGTAGGACTCTGCTGGATCTGCCCCGAAGCCGGCAGATCTAAAACTGAGCCGGATCAAATCAAACCGAGCCAAACGTGAATATTTCACTGACCTGTGTGTTAGTGTGTGTGTGAACAGCGTGTGTGTACACCTTGCAAAAGCTTCTATATTTTCTTTCAGTGATTCTCCCTTGCCTGTGACTTCACGTGTATGTTTTGTAAAGTTCCACGAGCCGGAGTCAGTCGGAGTTTCGCAGCATCTGACGAACACGGTCTTCGTGGACAGAGCGCTGATCGTCGTCCCCTTCGCCGAAGGTTTGTGCCGCTCCTTTATTGTGTTTGTATGTTACACGTAATCAATCCCTTCGCAGTGTTGATGATGGCTTTAGCGCAGTGAACTCCAGCGACCGTCACACACACCTGAACACAGTATGGGGGCATTCACACAGAACGCGTTTTCATGTACCGGTGTTATTTAATGTAAACACACAACTTGACGAATGTGTGTGACCGTTACGCTTTTGTGTCGAGTTATAAGCAGATTAAATTGTACATGCAGCGCTGCTTCTTAATGTCAGTTTCATAGCAGTGCACCAGAGATTGGAAGTGGGACCGCAAGTGTCTGATTACAGTTGTGATGTTAATGCTGCGTTTTTAGAAGCAAAGACCTGTTCGGTGTGAATGAGCCCTGAAACTGTATATACACTCAGGTGAATATTTGAGAAATGTTGGGAATTAGACGCCCTGAGAGGCAGGCGAGCTCATGTTTAACTCATTGCCTCTCCAGTTTAGTTTCATTTTTTTTGTTAAACTTTTCTCTTTGTCATCTGTGTGTGTGATTTTTATAGTGAACAAGGCAATTGCAGAGCCGGCAGATGTCTGAGAGTGACCCTCTGCTGCCCTGTAGAAAAATAAAAGCGGCGGCCCACGTGTGTTTCCCTGCTGTAAACTATAATCCTCTCTCTTGTGTCTCTCCATTCAATTCAATTGAGCTCACAGACAAAGATCGATCCGTCTTTTCTTGCAAAGCACTAATGTTTAGCGTCAAATCCTCTGATTGAACTGCATGCTAATCAGACACGAGATAATCCACGGTAAGATGAGATGTAGCGCATTTCTGCATGAGTCTTTGCACATGTATAGATGTGGAAATTAAACCAGCGCTCGGCAAGAGCGTAATGATAGATGACCGCAGGGCTTTCCCTGCGCGTATATGATGATCTGTCCGATCTCCCTCCAGTATTTCAGCTTTTTGAGTAAGAAACAGTCAGAATGTGCTTTTGTTCCTCTCCACATGACTGAAAAAGGCCTGAGAAGCTTTTTAACGGTCGTTTTCTGTTTTTTGTTGTTGTGTTTTCCAGTTCTTTTCCCTGGTTCTGCAAGTCCTGTAAACCAGGCCCAGCAGAAAATGCCACCCAACAGTTTTGTCTTCTGCAGCTTGTCCTGTTTCTCTCTCTCTCTCTCATATATTCTCTCTCTCTCTCTCTCTCTCTGGTGTGTGTGTGTGTGTGTGTGTGTGTGTGTGTGTGTGTCAGTGATGATTGTGTCATTTGGAGTGAAATATTAATTTCAGAGGCGTTCACCCAG
Source organism: Danio choprae (assembly GCA_903798125.1). Taxonomy (NCBI): domain Eukaryota; kingdom Metazoa; phylum Chordata; class Actinopteri; order Cypriniformes; family Danionidae; genus Danio; species Danio choprae. The sequence goes on from CAIGQW010051027.1 coordinate 11,848, forward strand.
TGGACTCCATGCACTCACCAAACGTTCATTTGTCATTTAACTCTAGTTATTTTTCTCTTCAGCACTTTTTGGCACACACACACGCGCGCACACACACACACACACACACACACACACACACACACACACACACACACACACAGTCTGTAGTTGAGTTTAAAATGGGCTTTTGCTGGGAGAGGTCCTTTATTTTGTATATCTGTGTCAAAATCCAGCAAGTTTACCAAAGGTAAAGGCAGCTTTAGCTCTCGAATGCCAGCAAAAGCCCCTAATGTTTACCTTTATTGTATGAGTTCTGGTAAGTCACAGCATCAGTGGTTTAATGAACTGTCATTTAATGCTGACACCCAAATCATAAACTCTGTTTTGTCTATCTTGATGTCTCTGTGTGCTTTATAGCGAAGCAGCCGACCTGAATCGCTTGTTCATTATACAACTTATGAAACTTGAGAGCACATCCCAGTGGAGATCCGGCTGTGCTTGCTTACATTTGGTTCATGACTTAAAAAATCAAGTTCAGGTGATAACATCTTGGCAGTGTGTCTAGTGTCATTTCTTTTCTTGTAGTATTGTGCACTTCATGCTATTGTTAAGGGACCTCATGTGTTAGCTTGCTCTGACAAAGCGAGTACTGATGTCAGTGCACATTATCTTACAAAAAAAAAGAAAGTTTGAGTTTGTGGGTCTGTCTGTGTGTGCATGGAGAGCCGCGGCGTGCTCTAACTGTGTGTTTCTGTTCTGCAGGAGTGATTCCTGATGAGTCCAAGGCTATGTCTCTGCTGGCTCCGGCCAATGCGGTCGCAGGATTGCTTCCAGGAGGCGGACTCCTCCCCACGCCCAACCCCGTCCCATCTGTGAGTGTCAATCTCTGTAACCCGAGGCCGCGCTCCTCTACACTGTAGTGATGCTGCTGTGATTTGTCTGTCGTCAGGGATTAGTGCTCAAAAAATAAACTTTACGAAATCCAGCCCTTAACTCCGTTTACATCCCCGTTTGCCATTAAATCCTAATCTCTTCGTGACAAACTATACATCGTTGAAAAGACCTTTGCTTCATAGGAAGAGTAATAGATTAAAACATTTACAGTCGGCCTTCATGACAGCATATATATATATATATAATTTGAAAGCTTGGTGTCTAGTTTCCAAATCTGGTGACATTTCATAGATATTGCTGAGCAACAGGTATGCAGCAAGGGTACTCATCAGTCAGAAAACATTCGGTAATTTTCCTTCAGCTTAGTCCCTTGTTATGGGACGCCACAGCGGATGCCCTTCCAGCCGCAACCCAGTACTGGGAAACACCTATTCACACTCATGCACTTATACACATGCACCACACCAAAATGCTGCTGACCCAGCCAGGACTCGAACCAGTGGTCACTAGAGTTTGAGCATGGGAAGTTCTGTCGTACGGCGCTGCAAAAAGGCTTGGAATAAAACAAGATGATTAGACGTCGATAAAGCGAGCAATTGCTCCATATTTAACACTTCTGTACAGAGAGGTCACATTTAGATCTTCTGTTGGTCGCGTGATGCGCTTTCGCAGGTCTGACTTCAGAATTACTATCAGAAGAAAATCTTAAACTGTGTTATTTACTGCTGTTGTTGTTGTTTTTGTTATAAACCGTTTTAATTATAGAAGTGATCATGACTAATATGGTGATAAACTCAACTCTCTCTCTCCATCTGTGGTCAGATTGGTGGTGTTCCCCTCGGTGGTCTTGGAGGACCAAACCTGGACCCGATGGCAGCTTTGGCCATGGCCGCGCCCAATATCAACCCGCAGGTATGACCGCTTTCAGCTGCTTCAACAGTGGCCAGTTATTTTCATAGTTCATTGTTATCATCTGTATTGTAAATATACTCTTAAATATAGCTGGTCTTTTTCTGCACGCGTGAATGAAGCGAGTAAACTTAAACTTGCGTTGGTTATAAGTTGTTAATTTTGGTTTCGGGTTATTTTCGATTTATCGTTCAGCCCTAGCGATTTGCATAACTGACTAAAGAATCATGAAGCAGTGTATGCAGCAGAACCCTGACTAATGCTTCATGTGTTTTTCCTCTCAGTCTTTGTCAGCTGAGCAGCTCATGAAGCTTATGGCATCAATAGACCCCAAGTAAGTTCATCAAACATCTCATCCGCGATCATACAAAATCTGTTCTTTTCAGACCCTCCCTTTTCTGTTCACTTTTATTTTTATATATATATATAT
>CAIGQW010051036.1:0-16979 GCA_903798125.1 Danio choprae
CTATTAATTAATGGATTTAGTTTAAAGTGTTTACAATTTACAAATTTTGTGCCTATTTAATAAATATATTTCATTCATTTTCTTTTCGGCTTAGTCCCTTTATTAATCAGGGTTCGCCACAGCGGAATGAACCTCCAACTTATCTAGCATATGTTTTATGCAACGGATGCCCTTCCAGCTGCAACCCATCCCTGGGAAACACCCATATACTCTCATTCACACACATACACTACAGACAATTTAGCTTACTCAATTAATTTATAGCGCATGTCTTTGGACTTGTAGGGGAAACCGGAGCATCCGGAGGAAACCTACGCCAACACGGGGAGAACATACAAACTCCACACAGAAATGCCAACTGATCTTAATAAATATATTAGTTATTAGTTACTAAATCATATTTTATGTGATCAGCCATACCATGTTTACCGCATTTACCCCTTTATCAAACATGAAATTACCCATGAACCACACACAATGTTTTTTTTTATAAGTTTATATCATTACAATTTGTAAATGAAAATAAATGTGTTGTCAACTTTTTTAATTAAGAATTTTATATGTACTCCATCTCTTCTGAATCAGAATGCACAAAACACATTATGCGTGTTGGGTGTGTATGTTTGTTGTATCCTCTAGGTCAAACACCGGCGTCAGGTGGACGACACGCAGACAACACACATGTGATGCACCACATGCTTGTGTTACTTAATCATGCAGCGTGACCCTTGAGAACTGCAGAAGCAATAGCAGTTAACCTTTACTGTTAGCCACTTCCATTTGATCGCATCAGAAATCATATTCAAGAATAAATCACAATTTTGCATATAGATCATTTGCTAATCATGTTTAAAATTGACTTCAGATTGCTTGTCACCAGCAGGACTTCAAAGTAAATATTATTAATAATAAAAACAAACAAAACAAACTTGGATTTTTCAAAACTCTAGTATGCACAACATAATATGCACCTGTATAACATAGCACATGCATTCAAGTTTTCATAGAGACAGTCTGTGTACATGCAGTACTTTCACCTGGGATGTGTGTGTATGTGTGTGTGTATGTATGTATGTATGAGGGATTAGAGGGGTTTGGAACAGATTAGTTAATTATAGCCACCTGTCTGCTAAGCATGGAGACTGGAGTCAGGTGGCTGAGCTTGGAGAGTGTGCGGCTGCAGACAGCAGATGTGACACCATGTGCCTCTGCACATTCCTTGCATGTGGCCACAATCCAGCCTCTCCACGCTAAACACTAAACCTGGGTTTCATACTGGCGTAGGACAGCCCCTAACCGGCACATTCACTCCAAAGAGATTAAAGCAGCACCAGTTACGTTGGACGAGGATTTAATGTCATTGTATTTAGTCATTATATACCTTTTTAAAATGTTGGTGAGTAAAAAGCTGTAGGTTGGAGTTTTATTTACATTTAATTATGCGGTACATAAATTATGCGGTTAAAGGGATAGTTCGAAGAGGCTTTTTTAGTTAAATATTAAAGTTTTTTTTTAGATTATTATTTATTTATTTGTATTTTTTACTGAATCCGTGGTCCTTGGTGATTCATACATGAACGTCAATGGCTACTGACATGTTGAGGATTAAAAAAGACATATACAGGTCAAACAAAAGAAATATCTATAATATTATTATTGCATAACTTTGTAAATGATGTTCAGTTTCATGTATTGATTATTCACTTCATAAGACCTCAGTGTTTCATGAGGACCCACGGGTATTAATTTGGTTTCGCATGGATTAATTTATTGTTTTTAGCCTCGAAGTGACTTTTTATGAATAACCAAGGAGCATGGTTTCAGCTAAAAATCATATTTTAATGTTCAACTGAAGAGAAAAAAAAAACTTGGTCCTTGAAACAGAATGTGACAAGGTAGAGGTGAAAATATTTCATTAAGAAATGGGAAACCACTACAATACAACACTGTTAAACGCCATCCTACTTCATACAAGCATGAAACAAGCACAATATTGTAGGAACTGTTCATATACTGCAATTGGACTTTTATTTCTGGACATGGAATGCTGTCAAGAAACTGGGTGTCAGACATGAAAATATGATGTGAGACTATTGTGCCTTCAGTTAATAGTGTAATGTTAGAAAACCTTTTTATGGTTCTATGGAGAAAAATAATACTGGAAATATGAACAAGACTGAATGTAACAAAATAAATGGTCAACCTTTATTTAAAGGTACAATTTTTGTTATTGACAAACCATTAACTAAGACGTTTAGCTCAATAAACTTCTAATTTGCTGCTTATTAACAGTTAGTAAGGTAATAGTTTAGGTATTGGGTAGGATTAGGGCTGTAAAATAAGATCATAAGTACTAATAAACAGCCAATATCGTAATAATATAGTCAGGTAATAAGCCACTTGTTAATTGTGAAAATTGGTACTTGAACTACAATTGATTCTTTGCCATTAAAATTTTTACTAATGCCCCCAGAATACCTACATTTCTAGGAAATGTCTCAAACCCCTTTGTTTGAAGTGCTGTCCTCAAACAAATCTTTCTTTGAGAAGCTATCTTGCCCTTTCTTCTACCTCTCAAATCAAACTTTCCTAAGTGCTTTTCACACTTGAAATAGTTAACCCTTGATTATTCTAAACTCTGGGTAACCAGAATCCTTATATCTTCACATTCACAAGGCTCATACAAAACCCTAGCTATTCATGTAATGATGTTTCACACTATATCTTCCTAAACCATGGGTAAAAGTTGTTAAAATACACTATGAAGTGTATTCTGAATGGACTTTTTGGACTATCAAGATAAGATAAATCTTCTTCGCTGTAATTGCCACATTTTAATCACTTGACATGTTTCTACTCAAATGCTGAAACACTTGTTTGCATGCAAGGCACACAACTTACAGATTATATTAAAGAGTGTTGGAAATCAGTAGCCATTGGCATCCATGGTAGCAATAAATAAATATGGTTACAATTTGCTGTTTATTAACAGTTGCAGTAGTTAGTTTTAAGTATTGGGTAGGATTAGATATAGATGTAGAATAAGATCACACAAAATATGTGCTTAAATAGATAATAAAGCTAATAGTGGGAATTCAGCTTAAACTAAAATGTTACCAAAATACCATAGATGTCAACGGCTGCCAGATTACAACATTCTTTCAAATATCTTATTATGTGAATTTAGAAGATGAAAGACGCTTTAACCGTTTTGGAACAGGTGAATATAGATAAATGATGAAAGACTAGTCATTTTTGGGTGAACTAAGGCTTTTTAGGAATGTAAAAACACTTTATAGTTATCATACGCTTGAAAAATCTTTAAGAAAGCCCTGTGTTCTCATGCTATAGTAATTGTTTGATTTAATTAGACAGATCTGATAGTGTCTGTGCTCAGAGGTCATGAAAAAAACCCTGCCTATTTCTGTCATACCAGACTGTGCACGCAACACACAGGGTCATCACAGGCCAAGATTGTGTTTTCCTTGAATGATAACTTCAGGTCTTCATGTTATCCTGAAAATAATTAAATAATTAAAATAATTAAATAACTGTGCAAAATATCTGTTAATTAACAGTTTTCATATTTAAACGGATTCATTCCGTTTATTTACGGTTGTGAATTGCACCCTGATCTCGCCTCTGTCGACATTTGATGTTGAAAATTCAGCTCTACAGTTAAACAAAGTGACTTTTATTGACATTTTAGTCATTTGAAATAATAAGAAATAATATTTAGATAAATAAGTCAGAGAGAGGAATATGTACTTAAGTCTTTAAAAAAAAGGCAGAAAATGTATACTGGCAGATTGTTACCAGTTTGTGTACTATAATATACAACAACAAACCAGACAACATATCACTTTCTACTATCAAAAAGTTAATAAAAGTCACTTTTTTTCAAACTTTTCAAGGTTAACAGTTTTTGAAAGAAAGATCAAGGTCCCATGATGCATTTCAAAAGCATAAATAAATGGGGGGAAATATAAAATAAAACTGCTAATTTATGAATATTTCTAAAAGTGTACCTTAAACATCCTACTGTATGCTTATGTTCAGTTATTTCACTTTAAAGGCAACGAAATTAACATTATTGGCCGTAAAAGTGAAATGACTGAACCCACACACAGGAGCCTGAGAACAGTGCCCGTTTTAGTAGAAAATTTCAGATGGCACTTTTTTCTCTGGAGGTTTTGGCACATGCAGCCAATTAACTTTTGCAATTTCAAGTTGCATTCTTACAGTTGTGGTCTCGTTCTCATATTTTGGATCTGCACTGCATATATAGCCAAACATCTTGCCTGAGAGTGAGTTTCAGCCACGCATCACTCTTTGATTCCATCCATTCATTTCAGAGCTCATTAGAGAAGATCAGACCTGGGCAGTGAGTTGGAGGGGGTGAAACAATGAGAGGGAGAGGACGAGGAGTCTCAAGCATATTAGCCGCTACTTACACATAATCTGGCCGCTGGACTCCTCCTCCCTGTTGCCCCACGGAGCCTTTAGCAGCACCTCTTCGCCCATTTCTCTAATACTAATGGTGGGATAAGATCAACTCAAAGAGCGAGGATTGTGCATGGAATCTCCTGTCCATTGGTTTGACTGATCTTGCAAGCAAGCTGATTGCATCACCGCAGCAACTTATTGCACTGCCGTCAACCCGCTTCCTGGAGCCTTTGATTGGCATTTCTAATGACCTTTACCAGATTCCCTGCTGGATAAACTGTAGATTGACAGTTGTTTCACTCAAAGCCATTTGTGTAGCCCATGGCTGTCTAGCAAACTGTTGTGAAACTCTTCCTTTTCATTACCTGCACTACAAAAAGGTAAGACGGATGATGTAAAAGCCTCAGAGGATCTTTCTCTTGCCAGTGTTGTTCTTTTTTATCTTCGAATAGCTTTAATACCAGGTGGTTTTTATTAAGCTTTATGTTTGCATTTGGTCTCAAAAAAAGCTACTATTTTGCATTTTGATTTATATGACACTGTAGGTGTTTGCAGCAAATCCAAATGGGATTTTTAAATCTGTATGAAATACCTGTACAATATATGCTTTTAAAGTTGTTTCTTCACCTAATCTGCCCTAAGAGAACTGATTTCCTAAAACAGCCAAATGACTCTTCAGTATTTAATCTGTAAATAACCTGCAGACACCCTCTTTATTTAGGCTTCACCTCAGACTTCATGTCAGCGAGGAAGAGCTGATGGAGCCACTAATGAGATTCATTCGTTTATGTAGATGCAGTGTACACAATTGCTAAATTAACTGGTCCAATTTATCATGTGCACTGTAGGATGATTTTACAGTCTTAGCAATTCATTTGTGTACTAGTATTAAAACTAATGATTGCCAGTCAAAATCTTTTTTTTTTTTGCATCAATTTAAGGAATCAAATGATGTTATATAATGTACAGTGTGAAACCAAAACAATCCTTAAGTTTTCCTACATACTGTTGTGCAATGGGGGACAGCATGAAGGTCGCTGGTTCTAGCCCGGCTAGGTCAGTTGGAGTTTCTGTGTGGAGTTTGCATGTTCTCCCCGTGTTTGCGTGAGTTTCCTCCGGGTGCTCCGGTTTCCCCCACAAGCCCAAAGACATGCGGTATAGGTGAATTGGGTAAGCTAAATTGTCCGTAGTGTATGAGTGTGAATGGGTATGTGTGGATGTTTCCCAGTGATGGGTTGCAGCTGGAAGGGCATCCGCTGCATAAAACATATGCTGGATAAGTTGGCGGTTCATTCCGCTGTGGCGACCCTAGATTAATAAAGGGACAAAGCCGAAAAGAAAATGAATGAATGAATGAATGTTGTGCAATGCAATTACTGCTGTGCACCAATGAACCGCTTAGCAATGAATGCTAAAATGAACCGATTGCCAGGCTTTTATCTCATTAGAGCTGTAACTGTGTATCAGACAGTCTTTGATTTGCTTGGCATCATTCAGCTTTTTAATCTTGTTCAGATAAACCAGTGTTCAGCTATAGAGTTCACATTGTACACAAACAGTAAAGAACATTATTTAATGTAATTTGCTATTTTTGCTTTTGTTGTATGCATAGTGAACGTTTTTATTCGCATGTTTTCATGCAGACGGTGATTATTAAATAGTACCTTTTCAAAAATTTGCGATGCATAAATCAGTGGTAATCCCATTGCCCCGTAGCAAGAAAACACATATAAATTGGTTTAACGTGCACATGATTAAATGTACAGTTGCAATGTTGCATGCATGTGCTTAATTACTGCAAGCCTATAGGTTATGTAACCAAACAAGGTTATCTCTGCTGGAGAGGGGACTGACTTCTAAGAACCTTTTAATCCAGACCACATTAAAGCTAAACAACTCTCGTGTCATGTGACATGACATGACCGCCTGTAGCTGTTGGTATACAGTTGGAGGACGAAAAGAAAGATGATGATAAAATGACAGGCAATCAAAATCATGATATTCCCAGTAAACCTGGGACTGCTGATGTGATCTGTACACTATCTTCACATTCTTCTTAATTCCATATATATCATATTTTGGATTTCTATCACTGCTTTATATCAAATTGGAACTCACATTGGAAAACACATTCTTTCACATTTTGAGCATCTGGAACAGTGTATTTTCATTCCATTCTGGTTCATGAACATTGATTGCATCTGTTAGATGAAAACTGCACTGTCATTCAGTGTTGTTGTGTCTGCAGCACACCATACACAGACATATTTTTGTCACACGTACTGGCATACAACAGATTGTATTGATGACAATGAGTGGATTTTACTTGATGGTTTACAGAAGCTTGTGCAAAATCACTAGCATAGCTGGTAGTGTATGCTAGTACTTTTTGATTAGATCATTTATATTGACATAGTTTACTGTATGTTTCGCTTCTGCTGTCCTCCAGTGCCAAGAAGATGCAGAAGCAAGTGGAGATCAGAATGCATGAGAATCATCTGGATCCTCCTCCAGAGCCTGAAGAGTCCATGTGTGGAAGCTGCTGTGACAAACTCATAAAGAACCTGCTTCTTACTCTCACTGTTCTGGGCAAGTCTTTCTTCTTGTTTGTATACAGCCAGTGTGCTTTAGTTTGATGTGTTCTAAATGAATTTTGCTAACAAGCAAAAACAATATAAAATTCCACACTCGTTACGGTTTGTCGTAAATTATGCCTTATAACACATTATTTTGTTATGTCACACCAAATTTACCTCAACTGTGCACTGTAAAACACTGTCAAATTGTAGAATTTACAGTATTACTGGCAATTTTGGTAATACTGTAAATGTAAATTTGTAATACTGTAAATTTGTAATATTTACAGTATTACATTTGGTAATATTTACAGTATTACTGGCTAAATTTATAAGCGCATTGTAAATTAACAATTACAACTGCTCTAAAAGTACAGCACAATTGTAATAGCTAATTTACAGTGCACTTGTACATTTTACAGTATTACTGGCAACCAAAATTACCAGTAATGCTGTACATTGATCCATCAATCTATCTATCAAATCTATCCATCTATCTGCAAACTATATTTAATCAAAACACTGAAATTGGATGATATATACTTTGAAAATAAAACTTGTCAGAAAAACGTGTCACTTGTTGTTTGTCAAAAACAACAAATAAATAAATAAATAAATAAATCTAGGTCTTTACATTTGAGACCTTTGCTCCACTTGTATCTTTTATAACCAGCACAGCTGAATGCCAAGCATAGTTTATCACTCCCTATTTGGCTTTAAGCCTTTTTAGGTGGTGTGGCATGTGCATTAGAAGAAATAGACAACAGAGTGTTAATGAAGGATTACTGCCATCAGTTGATAAAATCTGACTTCAAGCTATGCACATGTTTGCATAAGACATTATATTTCATAACATATTAATTTATTTCGACTTCCTGATCCAAGCAGCTTCATACACAACCTACACTAAAAGCAAAAGTATATTTCAAGCTTATCCAGTAACGCTTTCCATGCTTTGTATTTATGATATAGATTACTGAGCACATTTTCACCAAGAGTTTCCCTAATACTGCTTATTAGATTGAAAGTAAGGTAATTGTTGTTGTAGATATGCTCAGTTATGAGGTAGGTTAATGAAATATGAATATATAGAATAAGACATTAACTAGTCTTGTATAGTCTTTTATATACAGCCAATATATTAGCAATTTGCATGCTAATAATTAAGTAAATTAATAGTGAATATGTGTTCACTAATCTAAAGAGTCACCATATTTACTTGTGACCAAATTATTAGTTCATATATAAATAAGACACATTTTCAACGATTTTTAATGTAAAAATATTTCATGCAAATACAGTATTAGGGTAATATTATACATATTAGTCTAGTTTAAATGCTGACTAGTTTATCTTACTGTATAAATATTAATGTGTGTATATTAGGATTAAAGAAATTGGATGTCCTGTTCCTGATGTCCTGGTTCCTCTGTGTGGTCCTCAGGTGTGATCACTGGTTCAGTAGCTGGTATTTTACTGCGGTACGCATCACCACTGCCCGCTGATGTCATCATGGTCATTGCCTTCCCGGGTGACATTTTGATGAGGATGTTAAAAATGGTAATTTTGCCACTGATCATCTCAAGTTTGATCACAGGTACGGTTATACATAAACACCTCCAGCCAGATTACATTGTGCTATCAATATCACTTTTATCTAAACTAACATTTTGAATGCTGGTGACCTGGCATAAAACCAGATTCATCGTTTAATTTATTACATAATAAAAAAAATAGTATTGTAAAATAATATATATGTTATGATTTAAATTAAATGTTGGCTAACAGCAGAATTTGCTTTTATACCCTTGGTAGGAATTAACACTTTGATTAGTAGGGTTGACACTTTAATTCATTGTCAGTTAAAAAAAATGCAAGAGAAAATATGTAAAACACCTCCAGTCATGCTAACAACACACAACAAAAATGCCTTGTGCGTGCGTGCTTGCGTGCGTGTGTGTGTGTGTGTGTGTGTGTGTGTGTATGTGTGTACTCTGGCATGGCAATTATTTATGTCAATGAAAAAAAAAATGAATGTAATGATTGAAAACTTGTCTAATTTATTATTAAAAATGCTTTCAGAATTATATAAAAGATTAGAAATATTATAGCGTATTGTTTACTAAAATATGCAATAACTAGGTAAATAATCATATGTATCTATTCTGCCCTTGTTTGTAATTTTACCTCTTTCTTTGTAATTCAGTATAAGAAAAAAAAAAGTATGCCTGTTTATTAAGGGTGGATCAGTTTCAGCGGTTTATGAGCACAACACGTTTCAACATGTTACAAAAAACACAAATTCCAAATATATTACTCATTCACAAATCACAGCAATAATAATGAAACCAAACCAAAGTAATAACCTTTGTGTACAAAACAGGGTACAGTGATCAAGTTTAAAAAGGAATGCATGGTAACCTTGTCCCATATAGAAATTGAATATATGTCAATATATGCAAATTACATATATGACATACAAGTACATATTCGGATTTCACATACAGTATTTAAAATATATGTCATATATGCAACGTATATATCTAAATATTGCAAAACTGCATATATGTACATATGTGTTCAAATATATTAGCTATAATTTTATATATGTTTTCATATATGGCCATATCTGAACATTCATTCATTCGTTTGTTTTCCCTCGGCTTAGTCTCTGATTTATCACAGTGAAATGAACCATCAACTATTCCCTCATATGTTTTTACACAGCGGATGCCCTTTCAGCTGCAACCCAGTACTGGGAAACACCCATACACTGTCATTCACACACACACACACACACACACACACACACACACACACACACACACTCATACACTATGGCCAATTTAGTTTATACAATTCACCTATACCGTATGTCTTTGGACTGTGGGGGAAACCGGAGCACCCAGAGGAAACCCACACGAACACGGGGAGAACATGCAAATTCAATACAGAAATGCCAACTGACCCAGCCGGAACTCGAACCACCGACCTTCTTGCTGTGAGGCGACAGTGCTAACCACTGAGCCAGCGTGTCGCCCTATTTGAACATATATGCACATATTTGTAATTCCAAAGGTTGAAATAAAATATGTTAACGATCATTTTTGCAATATTTAACAATATAAATTGCATATATGACATATTTTATATATGTGAAATCCAAATATTAACTTGTATGTCATATATATTTACATTTAGTCACCTAGCAGATGCTTTTGTCCAAAGCGACTTTAAATTGAGGAGGCATTCAGCGATTCAACAAGGCATTGTTGCATATATATTTTCATAGATCAGATTTTTATATGGGGTAGAGAAATGCAGTGATAGTTAATATGGTTGTAACGCCATGCTGTTGTTTATTATTATTATTTATTTATTTTAGGTTTAGCAGGCTTGGATGCCAAGTCGAGTGGCCGCCTGGGCACAAGGGCCATGATTTACTACATGTCCACCACCATCATTGCAGCTGTGCTGGGGGTGATTCTGGTGCTCCTCATCCACCCCGGAAACCCCAAACTCAAGGCAAACTTGGGCGAAGGCAAAAAGAATGACGAAGTGTCCAGTTTAGATGCCTTCTTTGATCTCATCCGAAATCTGTTTCCAGAAAATCTCGTTCAGGCTTGTTTCCAGCAGGTGTGTGTTCCTAGAGTGCTTTGATTTCATCAATTTAATCTCTATCCATTTAACCTTACTGTAAATTTTTCATCGTTTAATGGTCTTTCATTAATATTCAATGTCTGGATGATTCATATTAAATGTCTTTTAGATCCAGACTGTTACTAATAAGGTGGAAATCGCTCCTCCTCCACCTCCAACTCGGTTTGGACGAAACGTTACCAAGGGTGCAGCGAAATTTGTGATCAAGAAATCTCTTCAGTTCAAGAGCGGCATGAATGTGTTAGGTATCAAATGGCTTTGGTTTCAGGATATATGCATGAAAATGTCATTAATGTACATCGCATTAAGACGGTTGTATTGTGTGTTCTTGTAGGCCTCATTGGGTTCTTTGTGGCATTTGGGATTTGCATGGGAAAGATGGGAGAAAAGGCCAAGCTGATGGTTGATTTCTTCAGTGTTCTCAACGAGATCGTTATGAAGCTTGTTGGCATGATCATGTGGTCAGTTTTTATGATTTTTAATTATATATCCATTATATATTATTAGGAAACTAATATTTGTCTGATTTATTTACTATGACATATATAAAGTACACTGTAAAAAGCGATTAGTTGACTTTACAAAAAAAAAGAGAGTAAACTCGTTGACTTATAATTATTAAGTAAACATGTCCATAATTATAAAAGTTAAGTCAATGGGTTTGCTGCCTTTTTGCTGCCTTTTTTGCCTCTTTTAAGGCAACAGGTTTACTCACTTTTTTAAAGTAACTAACTAACTACTAAGTAACTAATCACTTTTCACAGTGTATATAGTAGTCGACATTTGAAGTGGATCAAAACCTTTGAACAAGTAGTCAAACAGTAAAAAATGACATAAGATTGTGAAGCATAATTAGGTTAAAATAACTTATTTTTGATATATTTTTTTCTACTTTGGTTCAGCAGTAAAGTTCAGCAGCTCTTCAGTGTTCAACGATCCTTCAGAAATTATTCTGATTTGTTATTTTGGCGTTAAGACACGTTTCTCTAATTGGAGTTGATGTGTGGAAACTGTAATATTGTGATTTTTCCTTTACTATAAATGTTAAATTATATATATACATTTTCCGAAGTGCTATTCAGTTTAATGCATCACTGCTGAATAAAAAATTGCATTCATTAATTTACTTTGGTTTAATGGACCCTTGCTGAATAAAAATATTAATATATTTGTTCTCACTTTACTTTAATGTATAATTCTTGCTATTAACAAACCGACTTTTAACTCAATAATCTGCTAATTTGTTGCTTATTAATAGTTTAAGGTTTAGGTTTAGGTATTGATTAAAGATGAAGAATAAGATCATTCTTTATAAGTACTAATAAAAAAGCCAGTATCTCAATAATAAACATGTAATAAGCTAGTAGTTAATAGTGTGAATACTTAAACTAAAGTGCAACCATTCCCTTGTGTATTGTGTTTTTAATTGTTTAACTTTAATTGTTTCCTTTAACTGTATTAAACTGACTGACTTTACTTCCTGTTGAATCTGTTCGTTTAGCTGTTAATTTTTGTCTCTGTCCTGTCACAGGTATTCACCCATTGGTATTGCGTGTCTAATCTGTGGAAAGATCATCTCCATTAATGATCTGGAAGTGGTTGCCAAGCAGCTGGGCATGTACATGGTCACTGTCATCATCGGACTCATTATTCACGGAGGCATATTTCTTCCCTTGATATATTTTGTAATCGTTCGGAAAAACCCATTCAAATTCTTCATGGGACTTTTCCAAGCTTGGGTCACCGCATTAGGAACAGCTTCCAGGTTTGTAACTTTCCTTTAATTGTTTTGTGTGTGTGTGTGTGTGTGTGTGTGTGTGTGTGTGTGTTTAATGTTTAAATGTTTAATTTGTTACGTTTGGTTTTGTTTTGAATAATGGCAAAAAGGAGAAATCTCAAATCTTGATATGCAACTTTTGTAGTGCTGGCACATTACCTGTCACTTTCCGCTGTCTGGAAGAAAATCTGGGTATCGACAAGAGAGTGACGCGATTCGTATTACCTGTTGGAGCAACAATCAACATGGATGGTACTGCGCTCTATGAGGCTGTAGCCGCCATCTTTATTGCCCAGATGAATGGAATAGAACTTGATCCTGGTCAGATCGTGACAGTCAGGTAAGAGCAAATTTCTAGACAAATCTAGAAAGTCAAGTCTAATTTCTAGGTCAAATGTATACTTGGAGGCAATAAAAACACCAACAGTTTATTTTCCTCACAAAATATGATTTTATGGCCAGATTATAGACAAATAAGTCTAGTATTTATTTATTTTTTGGTTCATTAAAACCTTAAAATAAACAATGAGCTTCATTTGTAAACAAACACATTTGTGTCATTTATCTATCTGCATATGAGCAACTTTAATGACGTAGTTTGCTTAGTAGGACAGTTTTGTGCCAAGTTTGTTTCTGATAACACTTGGTTTAATTTAGTTTCCCTGCTAACAAAGAATAACATATGCTGGTAAGGTAGGCTTTAACACATGGCTGCTGGTTTAAAGATAGGCATACGCTGTGCATTTTCCATGCGTTTTTTGCAAAGTACCAACTCACACTGGATGGGAAGATCGCATCCAATGCAAAGCAAAAGTTCAAGTGCACAGACTATATGATCCAATTGTTCAGTAGCAGTTTTCTAATCAAAGCTGTATCTCGCAAACATATAAACAGAATATCAAACATTTTTAATTGTTTCTGTACATTCTGGAAAATATCATTTAATATCGTACCATCGCACCCCTGTGAACCCTGGAAGTGTGTGTGTGTGTGTTCATTTCTGTGTTCACACAGGTGTAGTGAGGACACAAAAACTTCCAAAAAGTTCAATTCCCTCACGAGGCCTGACCAAAATTTCCTGATTACCAATTGGTACACCACATGAACACATCATGACAAACAATGCGCCTCAAAGCTGAAATCTGGTCAGATTCAAAGACGAGTCAGAATCCAACTCAAAATTGGACCAAAATTACAGAGTGTATTTCCAGCATTATTTCTTGCTGGTTCTTGCTGGTCATGAGCTGGTTTAAGCTTGTTCTTTGCTGGTCCTGACCAGCCCATGACCAGCGATGAACCAGCAAGAACCTGCAAATGAATAGCAACAAACAAGCTTAAACCAACAGCCAAGTCAAAATCTATCTAAGCAGCATATTTCTTTCTGCTTTCAGTAGTGTTGTGGAGTACTTTTGTAGACATATCACCTGAAACACTTAATTTTCCTAATATGGTCTATTACAAATCATACTGGAAACTAGAAATCTAATTTGAGCCAACTTTTTTCTAGTAAGTACAATAACATATATTAAGGGGATGATATGAAACAATTTCTTGTATTATTTTTTCTTTGACACTGACAAAGACACGTTTGTTTTTTTCTTTTCTCCTGTGATGTATTTAATAAATTATTGAGTATTGAGCTACTTGTCATTTGAAGAAATTTGGTCACAGCAACAAACTTATCTGGTTTAGCTCTGTGATTTACATTTGATTGAATGTTTTTTGTGCATGTATAATATCCAATAAGTCTCAAAGACTAAGGTCTCAAATTATTCTTTATCAAACTTAAAACTCATCCACGCCTTCCTAAAATTTGTCATTAAAACACGCCACTAAACTTACATCAGTTGGTAGAAAGATTGTCAAAAAACTGCCCAAATGTATACTTAAGACAAGAAAGCATCATTTTTAATCTCACAGTAGTATTGTTGTTGCTTCTGCCATGTTGTGGAGATGCTGTTTGTACCCCCAAACCCCAGCCCTAACCCTATCCCTCATTGGAGAATGAGCAATTTGTACAAAAATATATGAATGAGATCATACAAATGAATAACAATTAGCTGTGCGATTGCATTGTGTGCTCGTTAGAGGACACTGTGCTTTTCAGAACGAAGAGCTTTGTAAAGCTTTGTAAACACATTTCAGAAAGGCAGGGCAGAGAAGAGCAACAATAATGGATGGTCTGTGGGTGTGTTTAATTACTTAAACCATGTAAACACATTGCATTACACCAACTACACATCATAAGGCCCCTTAAAAACTGAGTGACATTAATTAATTTTGATTTTATTGTGCAACTAGTGTTATCAAATACATATTTGCTTTTTTTTTTTGTAGCCTGACAGCCACTCTGGCTAGCGTTGGAGCAGCCAGCATTCCCAGTGCTGGTCTGGTGACGATGCTTCTGATTTTGACAGCTGTCGGACTGCCGACTCAAGACATCAGTTTACTTGTAGCAGTCGACTGGCTTCTGTAAGTTCAATCTCAGATGTTACTTTAAGCAATAGCTGTCAATCAAGAGTATATACAAATTGCTCAGTTTAAGATGTAGCATTAACTGAAATCTCATGACATGTTTAGACATTTGCGTTCCATGTTGGGACAAGCCAAATGGCATTTAGATGTCGTTTAGCCTTGAGAGATGTGGCACCTCTTTGTTTCCTTCTGCTTTATCAAACAGGGATCGCTTCCGAACATCAGTCAATGTCATTGGCGACTCCTACGGGGCAGGAATTGTCTACCACCTCTCCAAAGATGAGCTTGACATGTTCGATGCGCAGCAGATTCGGCCAGATGACTTTGAGATGGCCAAGACACAGTCCTATTATGAGAATAACTCTAACCACGGTGTATATCACAACTCCTGTCAGCCGATCCAAATAGATGACTGCAAGGTACATTTTACTCTCACTGACATAGAAACCTGTATGTAGATGCTTTCTTTTCTTTCCCCGACTTTGTATGTATCTTTGTGATTTTTTTTTTTACACTTTTGTATTTTTGGTCATTCCTGATGTAAATGCACAAGAGATGAAATGAAATGAAAGAATAAATAAATATGGTTTATTTATTTGTTCTGGTACTTGGTGAAATAGCAGTTTTGGACCATATCAGTGGTTAGATTTGACGAATTTGGCAGTTATGTGTGTACACTTTTAAAAATAAAGGATGTTTATTGGCATTGATGGTTCCATGAATAAACTTTAACCATTGCAAAATGCTAGATTATTAAAGGGATACTTCACCCAAAATGAAAACCTACTCTGCATTTACTCACCCCAGGTGAACCTTTATTAGTTTTTAAAACTATTTTTAAAATATATGAAACCAGTAGCCATTGCTTCTATTTGACATAAAATACTAAAGTCAGTGGTTACCAGTTCTTCTTTCGAGAAGATTGAATCTCAAAAATGAATCTCAATTGAGGGTAAGTAAATGTTGTTTTGGGTGGAGCATTCCTTTAAAATGTTCTTCACACTTAGTTAAAAGGGATCTTTGAAAGGTGATTTGGGAAACCAAAAATGGTTCTTCTAAATAAAAAAACACTTTTTGGAACCTTTATTTTTTAGAGTGTACAGAAAATATCTTTAGTATCCATTAATGACAAGCTGCCTTTTGTCGAGTAAAAGTAAGTCAAATCAGTGTATAAATGCAAAGACAAGGGCTGCTGCTATTTCATTTCTTTCAAGCTCAGTGTTTTTAAGCTTGACCGAAAAGTGACTATTATCCATCAGTAAGAAAATGGCATTGTTTTCTTTCTCTTTTTTTGTAAATTCATGCCTCTTTTCACTGCACTTGAGTAGACATTTCGACCCTGTGTTTCACAGATGCATAGGTTTTTGTGGTAGCACGCATGGCACTTTTTTCACATCCCCTTTAGAAGACTAGCTTTGGACAGAGATTCACTTAAAATTAGGAAATAAAAAAAACAATGCAAAGTTTACAATAATTCAAATGATTTTCTCTATCTGCATTCAGACTTTCAGCATTCTGTAAGGAATCCCGCTGCAGCTAATTATTATCTGTTTTGTGGTGGGTACATTTCTGTGAATTTGGAATTATAAATTGTGCTGTTAAAACCATCTGGATTCTCTGCTCCAAACCATAAACAGTTTAGTTAGCACCGGTTAATGCATTTTAATTGTGCCTTGGTCCAACAGTTAGTTGTCCCTGATAATTGCTTTCAGGTAACCTTGGCCTCAAATGGCTCCCCTTCGGAGTTCTCACTTGTTGAGGAGGAACCATGGATTCGCGAGTAACACTGCACACAGATCCAGCTCCGCCTTATCCTGAGTCCCACAAGCTTATCCTTTCTGCTGAAAACCAAATGCTAACTTTATGCATATAAACAGTCAGAAGTTTCCACAAATTTTTTCACATGCACAAACACCTTCTTTTTGTATTACAATCTCAGTACATCTGATATACAAAGGGGAAAGAATGCAGCTGGTGCTGGTAGTGGTTCAGATGGGGTATATATATATATATATATATATATATATATATATATATGTATATAT
>CAIGQW010051041.1:0-12347 GCA_903798125.1 Danio choprae
TAATACATATGCTGAATAAGTTGGCGGTTCATTCCGCTGTGGCGACCCCAGATTAATAAAGGGACTAAGCCGAAAAGAAAATGAATGATATATATATATATATGTATATATATAAAATAAAATGATTATGCACTTCTATTCCAATTGCTAAATTAATAGTCATTATATTTTACTATTTTGATATGTTCTGTTATAACAGTTATTTAATTACATTTAATTTAGGATGTTTTTCAATTGAAATGGTCAATAGAAATGACATTTATAACCCGTCAACCAACAAAAATACTCATCTACGCATTACAGAAAGCTTACAAACAACCAGCTGCTCTGCTTTAAAATAAAACCAGTATAACCAGTAGCTACCAAGCCAATAGTGTCAACATGGGTTAAGTTCCTAAAGCAAGAACTGATTAAATGTACACTCTGAAGTCGCTTTGGATAAAAGGATCTGTCAAAAAGCACACCGAGACTTGAGCTAGCATGCAACTCATTAGCAATATGCTAAAACAACCCTTATACCACATTAAAAACCACCAACAACTCCCTTTAGCACTGAAAACCACCTTGTACATTTCAAAACATGCCATGTATTGGAGATCTTGATGAGTCTCATTATGCAAAAATCATCAGAGATTGTAGATTTTGCATTTGCGAGCCACAAAAAAAAAAAAAAAAAACTTTTAGCGATGCTGACATCTCTATTTGAAAAAGTTTGCATTTATATAATCTTCGCTGCGGCAGAGACGCCAACGTGTTTGCCAGCAGCCCGGCCTTGTTGTGACGCTAATGTATTCCTGCTGAATATTAAACAAAATCATGAATTCTCTTTCAAGTCGTCAGTAATGTCAAGAGATAAAGAGGCGTGTAATCAGCTCCAAATGCCCCGCAGCACTCAAAAGTAAAAACAAAAGGGTTACAGCCTTCTCCATCTTAAAAAATTAAAGCAATGCAGCATGAGGGATTTGTATTTTTTTGGTCTTCATTAATCATAAAGTGGGCGCTGTCCTCGTTTTAGCACCAGGAGACGCTTAACACTAATACAGCTAATTAGCATGGTAATAAAATGGAGTTTCTGTTATGCAAACTTCGTTTAGCTCTGGACGTTTTATTTTTATCATTAAAAAGTCGAGCGGAAAAACCAATTATTATCGTTGCCGAATCATTCTGTTCATTCACTCGGGGAGGAAAATAAAAAAGATCAGTTTTATGAAACAGGAGGTTTTATGAAACACGAGCATAAAGCCGTTCCTCGCTGCTGTAGCAGGATGACAAGGAGAACCGGAGAATCGGCTTCACTGTCTACTGATCATCAGACCAAAGTGTTGCTCCTGTCTTTTATCTTCTCATTTTCTTCACTTCGTTTGGGACAGGCATATTCTTCCATTGCACAAAAAATATGTTAATGACGCATATTACTTATTGATTCGCACAAAAAAGCGTGACAAATAATGAGCGTTCTCTTTACGAAAGCTGGAGGTGAAGCACCAAGATCTGAGATGGAAAACCACAAGAATAAAATGTATGCGACTATGTAACTAAAATACACAGATTGTTTTGAATCTTGTAACTGAAGCCCATTGCATAAGGATGTCCACAAACGCGTTTAACTGCACGTACTTTTAAACGTAATTGCTATACAACCCCAAATCAAAAAAAGTTGGGACAGTATGGAAAACGCTAATAAAAAAGACAGAAGTGATTTCTAAATTTACTTTGACTTGTATTTCATTGCAGACAATACAACAAGCACAATATTTAATGTGTTCCTCATGATTTATTTTTTAAATAAACACCTATTCCAATTTTGGTTCTTGCAACACATTTTAAAAACGGTAAAGCATTTACCACTTTGTAATGTTGCCATTCCTTTTCACAACACTTAGTAGACATTTAGGGACTGAAGACACCAAGCGTTGAAGTGTTTAAGGTGTAATTCTTCCTGTAAACAAGTCTTAAGGTGGGCAACAGTACAGGGTCTTCGTTGATGCATTTTGAAGCAAAGATTGTAGAGCTGCTTTACCATAGAAACTCAAGTTTCGAATTCGAATTAAAAGCAACACTGACACTTTTTTGTTTCAAGTTTAAAACTAAAGCCACTTGCAATCCATTATGTAAACTCCTACATAAATAAGTCAGGAAGTCGGCAGCCATTTGCTTCCAGAGCCTGAGGAGCAACTGGAGGTTCAGTGCCTTGCTCAAGGGCACTTCAGTGGAGGGTATTGAAAGTGGAAGAAAACACTGTCTGTTCACTCCATAATCTACACCACCTGCTGCTATACTGGGAATCAAGCCTGCAACTTGGGATGGGTACAGAGAACTGGTACTTTTTTGGACCGTTTCATAACTGGGTCAATACTGGACTACCGTTAAGTCTCGGGACAAACGGTACTGTTAACGATACTCGCGCTGCTCTGTCTCCGAATACTAGCGAACTAGAAGCTGCTGCTTATCTTTTTATGTCCCTGAATGTAAGTGACTGAGGTTTGTTTAATGCATGTGTGATATTCTTGCACATGTGTGGGGTGTGTTTTTGTGCAGACAGTCAGTCATGGCGGCTAGTAGGGGTGCAACAATACAGATTTCACACAGTTTGGTTCGATTTTCGGTTCACTGTTTAGTAGGTTCGGTGTATGTTCAGTAAAAAAACAGGACACTGTCAAATAAAAATGAAGAAAAACACTACAAACATATCTCTATCCTGTCTTGGAAGATAATATGACCCCACCTCAGCATACCTCTTTGGAAATTGTATATCTGTGTTTTAACCAATCAGGTTAAAACACATATATGTATGATGCAGTTAGTGACGCATATTACAGTATAATTGGGCGGCCATCAACCTGCGGTCTGCGTGAGTCCTAATGCCCCAGTATAGTGAAGGGGACACCATGCTGTCAGTGAGGGATGAGACATTAAACCGAGGTACTGACTCTCTGTGGTCATTAAAAATCCCATGGCACTTTTCGTAAAGAGCAGGGGTGTAACCCCGGTGTCCTGGCCATTTTAGCTCTATTGACCATTACTGATCATAGCCTCCCAATCATCCCCATCCACCGAATTGGCTCTATCACTGTCTCTCCACTCCACCTATAGCTCCATGCCATTATCCTATGGCTGCCATCACATTATCCAAGTGGATGCTGCACACTGGCGGTGGTGTGGAGAGACCCCCCTCATGATTGTGTAGCGCTTTAGGTGTATGGTTATACACGATGAATGCACTATATAAATGCACATTACATTACATAACATAATTGTTGTTGTTTTGAGGTTGTAAGCAGAGCGGCCTACGAACTCTTTGCGAGTGTTGAAGCTGGCTTCTGCTGATGAAACTGCAAACTATCTTCAGTAAAAAAAATGTTTTATTGAATCTCTGATTCCGGCTCTTCTTCATCTGACAGACTGCTCATTTTTAGGTTAAAACTGTCAGTTTTCCCAACAGTTCACACAAAAACACAGTATCAGGTGACCAAAACTTTCTGAAAACTCTGCCCACAGTGAATATATTGACAGTCTGGTCGTGTGGGTACTACAACCTGAGCTTTTGACGCAGTTTTCTCTTTTCTGATTGGCCAACACAGCTGAGTTCACACCAAACATGGAAGACATCATTAAAACAAATACCACATGTTCTCGTCAAACGATTAGCATATTCCACATCATTTGTACCGCAGGATGGTAATCCACCATTGTTCTCACATTTACATTGACTTGTATGCAGTGTGCTCATGCAAATATTTAATTCCACGTTTTGTGTGACCTCAGCATAAAAGGCTTTTATCGCCACCTGCTGGTTCGGCGTGCCCTTAACACATCAGACTGAGTTTTTGCATTTCCATGTGGACAGAGACTTAAAAAAAAAAAAACGAAGGCAGGGAAAACCTGTATACATGTGGCTTAAAAGAGTCTCACCTCAAGGCGAAATATGTTAAAAGCAGAGCCTCCAGCATGCAGTCTGTCATTTCTCCCCCTTTATTTGATTGCATTTCATTAAGGTAAGACGTTTAATCCCATCCTCCACACTTCCTATGTGGGTTATTGAGAGACTGGGGATGGGTAGAGGAGGGGTGGGTGGAGATTAACCAAGAATGGAAACAGCAACTTTATTGATGTGCCAAGAAACCACAGGGAGGTGGAAGATCTGAGCGCCAGCGAACAGAAGATCTCTCTCGAAAAAAGGCCTGTTTTCTGTCTTTCTGTTTCCTGTTAGCATCAAACTTTGTGACCTCTTTATGTCTGTTTTTTAGAGTTCAATGACAGACACAAACAAACAAAAAAAAGCCATTGATGATTCTCCTCACGCCGGTGTCCCAGATGTGCACGCAATTACTTGTTTGAGGTGAAAAGCGGCAAGCTCTAAACTGCCGCAAATGTGCTGTAATGAATTCCATCTATTTCAGAGAGGTTTTGACATGCAACAAGAGCTGCTTTGGTTTTGGGAAGCGCTCTTGTGGTGCGAATGAAAATGAGCTGCTCTGGAAATCTACAGCTTTGTTTTAATGATTTCTCATAAGTCGCCGATGGCTTCTTCTTTTTTGGGGGGGATTTTTGGAAACACTTGTTGCACTTTATTATGCACTTGTACACACACTTGCACTGAAAAAAATAATGATTCATTGGATGTACTAAATTTTTTTAGGGTAAGTGGTTGCAAACAATTTATATGGGCTGAAATTAAACACAACTTAAGTTGAACGTTACTAAATTTAATTTGTTTGCTTGAATTGGGCCCATATAAATTGTTTGCAACCACTTACCTTAAAGTTAATCGAATCTAATTTTAAGTCTATTCACTCCAGGCAAGTCAAATTTATGTTAAGTGTAAAATAAGTCAAGTTCAATTTTAATTAAGCCAAATGTAATTTAGGTCTAGTCAAGTTTAAAGTAATGTCTAATTTAAGCTTAAGGCATGTGTAATTTAGGTCTGTTTTCAGGCAAGTGAAATCTAATTGAAGTCTAGTCAAGTCTAATTTAAGCTAAGTCTAATTAGAGTTAAATCTAGATTAAGTCAAGGCAAGGCATGTCAAAAAAAGTCTGTTTAAGGCTAATCGAATCTAATTTAAGTCTATTTACTCCAATCACGTATAATTCCAGTCCAGCCAGGTCAAATTTATGTGAAGTCTAAAATAAGTCAAGTTTAATTTTAGGTCAAATTGTATTTAAGTCTAGTCAAGTTTAAAGTAATGTCTAATTTAAGCTTAAGGCATGTGTAATTTAGGTATGTTTTCAGGCAATCTAATTTTCAATCTGTTTTCAAATTCTAATTTAAGTCTGGTCAAGTCTAATTTAAGCTAAGTCTAATTAGAGTTAAGTGTAGATTAAGTCGAGGCAAGTCATGTCAAAAAAGTCTGTTTAAGGCTAATCGAATCTAACTTAAGTCTATTCATTACAATGAAGTTTAATTCCAATCAAAGCAAGTCAAGTCTAGTCAAGGTCAAGTCTAATTTAAGTCAAGTCATAGCTAAATTAATGCAAATCTAATTAAAGTCCATAGTCTACTCAAATCTAATTGAATGAATGTCTAATTTAGGTCAATTTATAAGGCAAATGAAATCTAATTTAAGTTTAGTAATGTCTAACGTAAGCGAAGTCAAATTAAAATGAAGTCTAAATTAAATTAAGGCATGTCAAACGTATGTCTATTGAAAGCTAATCAAATCTAATTTAAGTCTGGGCATGTCTAATCAAATTTAAATACAGTTCATGCCAGTAAAATCTAATTAAAGAATGTCTCGTTTAAAACCCCAACAAAGTCTAATTATTGCCAAATTTAATGTAAATCATGTATAGTCTAGTGTAGTCTGAGTCTATTTTAAGGCATTTCAAATTTAGCTTAAGTCAAGGCACATCCTGTTTAGTTAAGATAAAGTCAATTTAAGTCATTCTAAGTTATGGCATGTCTAAATTTAATGAGATCTAGACAACTAATTTAGGTTAAGTCAGATTAAGGTCAAGTCTAATTTAAGTGGAGTTGACCCTAGGCCTATTTTAAGACAATCTATTTCAAGTTTAATTTAGGACAAGTCGAGTCTAATTTTAGGTAAAGTCAAATCACGATCAAGTCTAATTCATTTTAAGTCATGTCTAATTAAGATAGGGACTAATTAAATCTAATTTAGGTCAAGTCTACTTATGCTAAAGTCAAAAATCAGAAATTAGCACCACTTGTCCATCTCTCTTCCGCCTCTCAGCTCAGCCATTGGGCAGCTGGTACACTAAAAGTCTAATTTATGCTAAGTCTAATTAAAGTTAAGTCTAAATTAAGTCATGTCATGTCCAATTTAAGTCTAGCAATGTCTAATTAAGTGTGATTATAGTCCATGCAAATAAAATCAAATTAATCTCAAGTTTAATTCATGTCAAGGCATGGCCAAATTAAGGCAAATCTAATTAAAGTTAAGTCTACTCAATTCAATTCAAGGAATGCCTAATTTAAGACTCGCAACAAAGTCTAATTATTGCCAAATCTAATGTATAGTCTAGTGTAGTCTAAGTCTATTTGAAGCCATTTCAAATCTAACTTAAGTCAAAACACATCCCGTTTAGTTAAGGCAAAGTCAATTTAAGTCATTTAAGTTATGGCATGTCTAATTTAAGTGAGATCCAGTCAACTAATTTAGGTTAAGTCAGATTAAGGTCAAGTCTAATTTAAGGGGAGTTGACCCTAGGCCTATTTTAAGGCAATGTATTTCAAGTTCAACTCAGGACAGACAAGTCAAGTCTAATTTTAGGTAAAGTCAGATCACGATCAAGTCTAATTCATTTTATGTCATGTCTAATTAAGATAGGGACTAATTAAATCTAATTTAGGTCAAGTCTACTTATGCTAAAGTCAAAAATCTGAAATTAGCACCACTTGTCCGTCTGTCTTCCGCCTCTCAGCTCAGCCATTGGGCAGCTGGTACACTAAAAGTGTCCCGAACAGAGGCATTTGGTCTGCTTTTTCACATTTACTGCTCTAGTTGAGTATTCTGAGCGTGTGATTTTCATCTTTAATTACTGCTGTGGATGTGAGCGGCAGTGGGAGAGATAATCAGAGAGCGTACGTGAGCTCACATTAACTGCAGACTCATTATACGCCCTGGATATTGAATGCTTCTTTAATGGACGGCGTTAATGCAGCCTGTAATGGACTGGTTTTACACTAGCGTCGATCGATTTCTTTCTCAAATGCAGATGTCGGATCTTAATAGAGGCTGAGAGATTGGGCTGGGTTTTGGGAGGGATGGAGAGGGATGGTTTGTGTTGGCCTTTTTGTGTCATCTCACCCACGTGCAGATCTTCACATTGTTTACCGGTTGGTAAAGCCAGCTTGTTTACTGCTGGATGCTGATATGCATAATAAATATAATAAACATTAACATGTAAGCTCATTAATAATAATAATAATAATAATACTAATAATAATTATTATTATTAGGCATCACAGTGGGTAGCTCTGTCCCCTCACAGCAAGAAGGTCGCTGGTTCGAGCCTCGGTTAGGTCAGTTGGCATTTCTGTGTGGAGTTTGTATGTTCTCCCCGTGTTGGCGTGGGTTTCCTCCGGGTGCTCCGGTTTCCCCCACAATGACTGGCATGACTGCCTAGCAACCCCTCAGAACACCTTAGTAACCACTTAGCAACACCTTAGCAACCGCCTAGCAACACCTTAGCAACCACCTAGCAATGACTCCACACACCCTAGCAACCGCCTAGCAACACCTTAGCAACCACATAGTGACCACTCAGAAAACGCTAGCAAACGCCTAGCAACACCACATAGGCTTAAACAAACTTGCAGTTTGTTTTAGTCCTGAACCTAAAAACTCGTTTACGAATGTCGCACATTGGTTATACGAAAAGTCACAATAAAAGTCGAAAGGTGAGTTCTTAATCTGACCACGAGAATTGGTCAAATAAAAATACATGCATTCATTTTAAAACGTTATGCAAGATTCAAAACAATTAAGGCAAGACACGAGGGACAGGAAACAAACACAATTTCAAAATAAAAGTACAACACAAACATTAAATTACCGTAATTAGAAAAAAAAGTGCCTTATGTTAGACTATATATTCAGTAATAATTATTATTATTTATTTATTCCTTCATTCATTAATTTTCTTTTCGGCTTAGTCCCTTTATTAATCTGGGGTCACCACAACGGAATGAACCGCTAACTTATCCAGCATATGTTTTACGCAGTGGATGCCCTTCCAGCTGCAACCCATCACTGGGAAACATCCACACACACCTATTCACACTCATACACTACGGACAAATTAGCTTACCCAATTCACCTGTACCGCATGTCTTTGGACTTGTGGGGGAAACCTGGAGCACCCGGAGGAAACCCACACAAGCACGGGGAGAACATGCAAACTCCACACAGAAACGCTAACTGACCCAGCCGGGGCTCGAACCAGCGACCTTATTGCTGTGAGGGGATTGTGCTACCCACTGTGCCACCGTGCTGCCTATTATTATTTATTTATGTTTCTTGTTTTGTGCTGAAGTGCATATAATAGCGCTAATAATAACAAATAAATAATTTAAAGGTGTATTTAATGGCACCAAACCACTTCAACCCGAAACCAACGGAAATCATCCAAGCAAAGCGCGAGACATAGTTTGCAGAATTAAATGATGATTATAAATTTAAAATTGTAAGTTCAAATAAGGGTGGCGCAGTGGGTAGCAGGATCGCCTCACAGCAAGAAGGTCACTGGTTCGAGCCTCGGCTAGGTCAGTTGGCATTTCTATGTGGAGTTCTCCGGGTGCTCCGGGTTCCCCCACAAGTCCAAACACAAGCTAAATTGTCCGTAGTGTATGTGTGTGAATGAGTGTCTATGGGTGTTTTCCAGTGATTGGTTGCAGCTGGAAGGGCATTCATTCATTCATTCATTTTCTTTTCAGGTTAGTCCCTTTAGGAATCTGGGGTCACCACAGCGGAATGAACCGCCAACTTATCCAGCATATGTTTTACGCAGCGGATGCAATACGGGGAGAACATGCAAATTCCACACAGAAATGCCAACTGACCCAGCCGTGGCTTGAAGCAGCGACCTTCTTGCTATGAGGCGATCCTGCTACCCACTGCGCCACCATGACGCCCGCTGGAAGGGCATCCGCTGCGTAAAACATATGCTGGATAAGTTGGCTGGCATATGCTGGATAAATTAATGAATGAGTTTAAATAATTTCCAAGTTTCCTCCAGGTGCTCCGGTTTCCCCCACAAGTCCAAACACATGGGCTATAGGTGAATTGGGTAAGCCAAATTGTTCGTAGTGTATGTGTGTGAATGAGTGTGTATGGGTGTTTCCCAGTGATGGGTTGTAGCTGGAAGGGCAACCACATAATCTGGATCACTTTTTGTCCTTCTCTCCTGGTCCTCTTGAATGGTGCCTCAGGAATTCGGCACTCTGGCCCACACAATGCCATTCACATTCACCATTCAAAAAGGGCAGAAAGGAGAGGGCAGAGCCAAAAGAAAAAGGCCCGGTTGAGTGTTGGGGAGCTGTGAATAGGTCACATCCAGGCTGCTTTTAAAGGCCTGCTGTCAGAGGCTTTGAATGGATGTGCACTGAAAAAAAAAAGTCCCGCCGAGGGTTGAGGTGTCGAGGTGAATGAACCATCATGACGGGACCTGCCTGTCCCGCAGACACTTACACTGGGGAACCAAGACGGATGGGTGGAGGACAGAATGAGTGAATGGGAGGTGAAGACAGAAGGCAAGAGGAAGTACAAGGAGAAAGTGACGGGGAAAAAAAAACACAGTGGAAGATGGATTGTCCTGGGCAAAACAAGACTGAGCATTTGCATAAATTATGACCAGATGTTAATTATTCATTCAAAGAGTACACATTTATAAACTCCAATAAATGAACTCAATTCAATTTAATATAAATGAATAAATAAATACAGTGTAAATGATTGATACTCTTAAATTAAAAGTTATGTTAATCCCCTAATCCCTACATAAATTTTTGCACACACACACACACGCACGCACGCACGCACGCACGCACGCACGCACGCACGCACGCACCTTACTTGTATATTTATTTGCAAAACTAAAAGTAAAATGTTGTTTTCTTTTGTAATAATAATAATAATAATAATAATAATAATAATACAATTATTAGTATTATTAATACAATTTCATTATTATTATTATTATTATTATTAATAATAATAATAACATATTGTTTATTGATGATATGATTATTATTAGTAGTAGTAGTAGTAACAATTGTATCATTGTTGTTGTCATTATCATTATTATTATTATTAGCAGCAATTTAATTATTAGTAGTATTATTAGTAGTAATAAAAAAATATTATTAACGTAATTAACAATAATAATAATAATATGTTATTAATATTAAAAGTAAAACATTTTTAGTAATAACAATTGTACTATTATTATCATCAGCAATTTTATTATTATTATGATTATGATTATTACATTTTACTAATTTAATCCCCTAAACACACACACACACACACACACACACACACACACACACACACACACACACACACGTGAACATATAACATATTGTTTATTGATGATATTATTAGTAGTAGTAACAATTGTATCATTGTTGTTGTTATCATTATTATTATTATTAACAACAACAACAGTAATAATAATAATAATAATAATAATAATAATAATAATAATAATAATAATAATAATAATAAAATTGTTAATAATACTAATAACAATTTTATTATTACTATTATCAGCAATTTTATTATTATTAGTATTAGTAATAACAACATTAAAAACATTAACATAATTAATATAATAATAATAATAATAATAAGCAATAATAATACGTTATTATTAATAAAAGTAAAAAAATGTTAGTAATAATAATAACAGTTGTGCTATTATTGTTATTATTATTATTATTATTATTATTATTATTATTATCATTATTTATCATTTATAAAATAGTATTGTACTATATATATATATATTTATTTATTATTTATTTATTTATTTTTTACTCTGGATGTAATGGGTTGGCAGCCACATGCTTCACATGCTTCATTTGAATGTCAACATCAACAATTTTAAACAGCAGAGTAAGTTTTACCTCAGGTCACCGCACCCCACACATTAAGATCCTGTTCATACCTGTAAACTTCACCGCTGTGCCATTTTTCAATATTTCAAGAAACCATTATGCCTTCTTTATGGTTAAAAGTCCTTCGCAATGCACTACACAGCATTCCTGTGATGTGAATATCTTCAGACTCTATAAAAATCATTTGTTTTATTTTTCAGACTAGCCCATCCTATGCCCCAGGTTTGTTGTGGTACTGTATGATTCTCTTTATTGCCAAAATGCTTCAATATAACCCTGCTAGCATTTCATCGTCTTTTACAGCCCAAACAGGGTCAGCACACCTGTTTCTGGAGAAGCTTTATGTCACAACAAGTTTATTGTTGGAGAAAATCCACTGATGGATTCTTCTAGGTTCATCAGAAGTATGTATATCCCTTTTCTTTGGACTGGGAGATGAAAGTGAGCTCATCGGTGGGAAAGTTTGGATCTGCAGTGGAGTAATTGAGCCATTATGGAAAGTTCAGTGTCTAAATGCCATTAGACAGCTGTATCTGAGAGGACCAGATGCGCTTTAAAAGGCTACAAATTATGCATAATTCACTTTTTTACCCAGATGTGGCTGTAAAAAAGCAGCTATAATGCTAAAAATCCAGCCACTCAAATTTTTCGTCATAAACTTTTCATACGCTTGATTCCCGATTTCCCACTACTCTTACATTGTGCACTAACTACACCTGACGCTGCACTGCTACATGTGATAGAAGGTATATTTTCCATGTAAACATTTGTTTTTGTCCTATTGTAACCACAACATTGTGCAGTTTCTATTTTACAAACAGTTTCTATTTCTGCTAGGTCACGGCTGAACAACAGCACATACTACTATGACGATGATCACCTCAAATGCTGATTATGTGCTTTATTCTGTGTTAAATGTTACAAGTGTGAGCTTGAATACTCTTTCATGTCACATTTATAGCGGTACCGAAATCAGCAGAAGATAGTTTACCTCAAATCTTGAAAATAAAACATTAATTTTTACAGTTTAACATTAATGTTAGAGCTGTGGTTAAGTGAGTATATGGATGCGAATGTGACGGTTAAAGTAAGACATTCAATAACTTCCAGCTTTCTTGTTTACTCACATCCATATACTTACATCCACATTCATATGTATCTGCTAGTCTGTCACGCTGCTGTTTTTGACTGTTTGGCGCCATATTTGTCAGTGAATAATCTGTAGGTTAGTATATGCTCCATTCAACTGGTTTAGTTTCTGTCAGCC
>CAIGQW010051045.1:0-11639 GCA_903798125.1 Danio choprae
CATATAAACTAAATGAGACAGGATGACTGACAGGGCATGTAACTAAGCAACAGAACGGAACATTAATGATGACTCAGCTTGTCCCAAATCTTGCCCACTCAAGGGTTTATACACTCAGAGGTATGTACTTTTCCTCTGTACAGATTTATTGCATAGGCTGCGTCTGAAACTGCCTACTACTCAGTAGGTACTGCATTTCAATTTAAACGTACTACTCGGCTTTTAGAAAGTGCGTTCTACACAGTATAAATATCATTAGTATGAATGGAATTCGAACATACTACATCCGCCATTTTGTCATGATCACGTGACGTGCCTGCGTCAGT
Source organism: Danio choprae (assembly GCA_903798125.1). Classification (NCBI taxonomy): domain Eukaryota; kingdom Metazoa; phylum Chordata; class Actinopteri; order Cypriniformes; family Danionidae; genus Danio; species Danio choprae. The sequence goes on from CAIGQW010051045.1 coordinate 327, forward strand.
TGCGTCTCTTCACTCCCATTCAAGAATTCTCTTGCGGGGCATCATGGGATAGCGCAGCGTGCCTGAGATGCGCACTTCAGATTCTCGCCGAAGTAGTAGGTCATCCAGGTACTGCTCGCATACTGATTTTAGAGTACTATATAATATGGAAGTATGTGGCTTGGGACGCAGCCATAGTATGTGTAGATTAATTGGGATGCAGCATTGGTTTCTGGGGTTACTCATTGGTTTATTGATTGTGTTCACCTGTGTCTGATTTAGTTGCTCATCTGCTGCATCTTAATTATAGGACACCAATACTAATAAGGCTGTAAGGCTGCATACTAATATGGTTGCAGACTTAAGAGTTTTCTTCAAAGTCCACGAAGGCCCAAATTTGGACGCTCTATCTAACGGAGAATAGATATCATTGGCTAGCAACTGTAACCACTGCCATTTATGCCATTATAACCAATGCCATTTATTAGTGACATTAAAAGTGATATTAAATTGCCTAGAAACAGAACAAGGTTCACACACTGTTTAAATATGTTCTCTTTGGTGCACTCATGTACACATAAAAAATATATATTGATTATAAACATTCATTCATTCATTTTCATTTCGGCTTATTCCCTTTATTAATCTGGGGTCGCCACAGCGGAATGAGCCGCCAACTTATCCAGCATATGCTTTACGCAGCAGATGCCCTTCCAGCTGCAACCCATCTCTGGGAAACATCCATACACACCCATACACTACGGACAATTTAGCTTACCCAATTCACCTATACCGCATGTCTTTGGACTTGTGGGGGAAACCGGAGCACCCGGAGGAAACCCACGCCAACACGGGGAGAACATGCAAACTCCACACAGAAATGCCAACTGACCCAGCCGAGGCTCGAACCAGCGACCTTCTTGCTGTGAGGCAAACGTGCTACCCACTGCGCCACTGTGAGGCCCCTTGATTATAAACATAGTATGTAATATTCATTGTTTTATATATTTGATTTTATTTTTTAAATATTGTTTTTTATATAAACATTTTTAAGTGTTTGTATTTTTAACTTGTGTTGTTAAAATATATTTTATTGCTAATAATTTATGTAATATGTAAAAACATTTGTATCATTATTAACATTCATTCATTCATTTTCTTTTCGGCTTAGTCCCTTTATTAATCTGGGGTCGCCACAGCGGAATGAACCGCCAACTTATCCAGCATATGTTTTACACAAATGGATGTTCCAGCTGCAACCCATCACTGGGAAACATCCATACACACCCATTCACAAACAATTTAGATTACCCAATTCATCTATACCGCATGTGGAGAACATGCAAACTCCACACAGAAATGCCTATTTACCCAGCCGAGGCTCGAACCAGCGACCTTCTTGCTGTGAGGCGATCGTGCTACCCACTGTGCCACCGTGCTGCCCTCATTATTAACATCAATGTAGAAATTAAGAACAAAAATGTTTACTTGATTGATTCAATTTGTCTTAAATTGTTTCTAAAGCAGCCATTTGTATTTACTGGCTCAATGTATATTTTGATTATTTGATTTTTTGAATGCTTTGGTGTTCACAAACTCCTGTTACCTAAATGTTTAAATATTATTGAATATAATGATTTACCATTAAAAACGAATCATATAAAATGAGTATATTTCAATGAATGTTTAAACCAAAACCATCTAAAACATTTTCGACTTAAATGTCCTCTCCTGTTTCAGTAGGTTGCAAGCCAAAAGATTACGCTTAATGAAAGATGAAAGATTAGAACAATAATTAAAGAAGTAAAAACTGGGCCAGTTTTGTCTCTAAGCAAAGATCGAGTATGATGGTTTTGGCCAACGAAGCATATCAACTCCTAGCTTTACCACTCGACTTGTGTTTCTGCTTGTCATCAAGTGCACTCAATCACACAGGCAACATCACTGAAAGATCCACGCCTCACTTCAACCTCCCAGGTGTGGCTTTTCAGAAACCTGAAAGCGTAAATAAAACAATAAGCGTAATTCAAAGGGAACGCCAGACACTAATAACAGTGTACATCCGAAACCGTGCCACCTTTACAGGAAAGTCTTTCAAGTACCGATACAACATACTTTCTCAGCAGACACTTTGATGTCAAAATGACATCAAAAAACATCCATTTGATGTAAAAACCTTGACGTCTATTTGACATCTACACATTGATGCTTTTTTGATCGATTGCATGCATGTATCCCTACAATGCATGTAAACTAGCTTGATGTCTAAATGACCTAAAAAACATGTAAAGAATGCAAATTAATTTGATGTAAAGACCATGACATCTATTTGACATCTACACATTGATGCCGTGTTGACCACCAACATGACGACATAAGAATCGATTACATGCATGTATCCCTACAATGCATGTAAACTACCTTGATGTCTAAATGAAATAAAAAACATGTAAGAATGTGAATCGATTTGATGTCAAAACCTTGACGTCTATTTGACATCCACACATTAATGCTTTTTTGACCACCAACATAACGACACAAGAATCGATTACATGCATGTATCCCCACAATGCATTTAAACTACCTTGATGTCTAAATGACATAAAACATATCGAAACCTTGACATCTATTTGACATCCACACATTGATGCCTTTTTGACCACCAACAAAACCACACAGAAAAACTATTACAGGCATGTATCCCTACAATGCATGTAAATTACCTCTAAATGATGTCAAAATCATGTCAAAATCTTGACGTCTATTTGACATCCACACATTGATGCCATTTTGACCATTAAAATAATGACACACAAAGTATAATAAGAAAGGTTTTGTTCATCTGAATGCTATAATTGTCATGTTTCACTGGATTTTGTATCCATCTAATACATCTAAATGACATCAAATTGACATCTAACGTTGGTGTCAAAAACATGTCAAAAACTGATTACAGACAGTCCTGACATGTTTTTTGATGCCAATGTTAGATGTCAATTTGATGTCATTTAGACATTAAGGTAGTCCATTAACATCAAAACAATTAGCATTTTTGACATGTTTTTTTATGTCATTTTAACATCCAGTTGCACGCTGGGTCGTTTCCAAGAAAATCCTCAGAGAAATGATGGATGCTCTCCGGTAGAGCCCAGATCCCAAACAACCGGAGCCAGACAGGAGCACAAAAGCTGTTGAAAATCTGTCTAGATGAAGATCCCCACACCTCCTGTTCCTCCCTCGCGTCACCCTCGGGACACGGCACAAAACAAGAAAGCAATTTGTTAATGCTGCCGGTGTCGAGTTATTGCTTTGTTTCCTATTTCGCAAGGAAGAGTGCGAGAGGAGGATAAGAGTTACAGGTTGTCCTGGAGTTCCTCTACAAAACAGCCCTTTGTTTGACACCTTGACAGTAAAGCGACCCCGCGGCCAGATTCGACAGTCGGACACCTTGAGTATCTCTTTTCACATTCTCCAGATCCCGGAGACGTGGATTGAGTTATCCTGCTCCCTGCCAAAACCCTCCAAGAGGTCACATAATTGGCATTTTTCATCTTCTGAGCACAAAAACAGTTCAGAAGTTGGGACGTCCCATCGCCTGCTGAAAACTCCCATCATGCTTCACTCCTCGGGCCACCAGATGCTGTCTTTAGGGCTCTGATTTCAGCTGGGCTTTGTGTTTTTTTTGGCCACAGTTATCAGAGATTTACTCATCGGCGGCACCTATCCAGTGGCATGAAGAGATCAGAGGATTTATGGTTGCATGTGGATGGGGTAACCTTATAGTGTCAGCGGGTTCACTTAATGTCAGCTAATACACATTTATTGTGTGCGACCTGTCAAATGTCTCAGAGATTGAATCTCAAAAGAGTTTGTTTTTTTTACATCTATGAACTTCGTACATCGGATGTACATTGCTATTAGTGTCTGGTGTTACCTTTGAATTACAACCCCTCCCACTCTAGCCCCTAATTTACTGAGTACTAATTAGCACTTCTTCTGTGTATTGCCTTTTCTTGTTGAATCCCTGAATGCCTCATAAAGACGAATTGACCTTTGTTGTAGAGTCGTTGTTGATTACTGGATTGTAGGATGTACTTAATAATGCTCTGAATCATTAATGTTATTAACAAATTATTGAGTCACTAAAGTTCAATAGTCTTAAAATGTTGTGTTTCAATACAATTCAATACGTTTTAAATATGTATTTAAATATAGACAACATTTTTTGTAGACCGAAAAAAAAAAAATCCAACCCATGCTCATTACGGATACATACCCAGGTCTACATTTCTGGGAACAGCGAAATACGTAAACAGAGGTATGTCTGCTCGCAGCTTTTGTTTTTGCAAATCCCCCAGAGGCCGCTGTGTATGCTTTTTGATGATCTCAAATTGATAATTTCTCGCATTAGTCCACCAGAGGGCGCAATATACACTTCAGCCAACCAGGCCAACTTGCTGTCAACTGACCGACTGGCCCACCCAGGCCTGTCCATAAACCTAGCCGATAGTGTTTTCAAAAGCAATCTAGAAAAAGAAAAGCCGTCACGGCCACGTGTTTTCAGCCTGTTGTTTATTTATTTATTTTTTTGCTTTTGTTTTACCTGGATCCTGGAACTGTTCTTCGCCAGACTCAAACCCCACCGTCTCGGTCAACTCAGCTCTACGTCCCAAGTGCGTTGGCAGCGAGCTACTGGGCAAACTGGTAACAGCAGAAAAGTCATCAATATGGAGGTAAGCATTTAGTTGGTAGTGCTAAAAGAAACAGCAGCCGTCGGCGGCGTCATACCACCCCTTAGCATTAACTTTAAAGACAAAATGCAGCCACACGTACCTCTGGCTACATAGTTTGCGCTCTCCAGAATTGTAGACAGGGGTACGTTTCCACAATGAGCCTGTGTTGAAGATATCTGTAAAATTAGACATTTTCTGTCTGAAAATCTGACTGATTGGCTATAGGAGCAGCTGTCAATCTCAACTAGTGGACCAATGATGATGCTGAAGACAGAAGAGATTTAAACGAAGATACAGTATATGGAAAGTTGTACTGTACAACTGCAGGTTAACTACGTTTATATATTTCATTCAATTCAAGTTTATTTATATAGCACTTTTTTACAATGTAGATTGTGTCAAAGCAGCTTAACATGTTCTAGTAAAGTCCAGATTTCAGAGATGAAGTACACTAATACATCATACTGTTATGCGATGCATTGAGTGTATGCTTTACTAAAGATAGGTCTTTAATCTAGTTTTAAACTGAGAGAGTGTGTCTGAGCCTCGGACGTTATCAGGAAGGCTATTCCAGAGTTTAGGAGCCATAAATGAGAAGGCTCGACCTCCTTTACTTGACTTTGCTATTCTGGGTACTACCAGAAGCCCTGCGTTTTGAGATCTTAAAGAGCGGGTTGGATAAACAGGAGCTAGATTATTTAAAGCTTTATAGGTAAGAAGCATTCATTCATTCATTTTCTTTTCGGCTTAGTCCCTTTATTAATCTGGGGTCGCCACAGCGGAATGAACCGCCAACTTATCCAGCATATGTTTTACGCAGCAGATGCCCTTCCAGCTGCAACCCATCACTGGGAAACATCCATACACAGTCATTCACACACATACACTACGGACAATTTAGCTTACCCAATTCACCTATACCACATGTTTTTGGTTTCCGGAGGAAACCCACGCCAACACGGGGAGAACATACAAACTCCACACAGAAATGCCAACTGACCCAGCCGAGGCTCGAACCAGCGACCTTATTCATTCATTCATTCATTTTCATTTCGGCTTAGTCTCTTTATTAATCTGGGGTCGCCACAGCGGAATGAACCGCCAACTTATCCAGCATATGTTTTATGCAGCGGATGCCCTTCCAGCTGCAACCCATCTCTGGGAAACATCCATACACACCCATTCACACTCATACACTACGGACAATTTAGCTTACCCAATACACCTATACCGCATGTTTTTGGACTGTGGGGGAAACCGGAGCACCCGGAGGAAACCCACGCCAACACGGGGAGAACATGCAAACTCCACACAGAAATGCCAACTGACCCAGCCGAGGCTCGAACCAGCGACCTTCTTGCTGTGAGGCAAATGTGCTACCCACTGCGCCAACTTATATACTTTTCACACTCCTTAACTTTTCTGATTGTGACTGTAATGGAATGATGTGTGCCTTTTGTGAAGATGCTTTAGAGTGATAGTTATTGTGAAAAGCACTATACAAGTAAACTTGAATTGAATTGAATGCAAATGCAGAATGACAAAACAAGAGCACAGGGGAAAATACAGGAAGCACACAAAAAATTACGATATGAGCGAATGCCAACTGGCCCAGCCATGACTCAAACCAACGCCCTTCTTGCTGTGAGGCCACAGTGCTAACCACTGAGCCACCGTGCTGCCCCAACTCAGGTTTCAGTTTTTGTAATATAGCTTTAAATGAAAGTTTTCTGCAACTGCATTGTTTCTCATTCAAAATTGTTTTGTATTTGCTTGTCATATTCTTGCATTGTAATTATACATGCTTTAAAAAAAATATGCTTATTTTCTCCCTGTGGTCTCAATACTTTTGACAGAAAATGTATCCCATATAAATGCCACTACATATCGTTTGAAGTAGATAAAACCCTTAGGTGAAACATTTGGAAATGACAATGCTATTTTGACGTCCAATAATGACGATATATTGCTGAGTTTAGGTTGCGTTGGAAAGTGACCAAAATCCAACGTTGAGCCAGCATCTTAAACCAACGTCATGTTGACATCAAATCCTGGCATTTATTCATCACATATGGCAACCAAAATCTAACGTCTGATAGACGTCATAGTGGTAACGTCCACATAATGTCAAACTGTAACATCATTAGATGTTGATATTTGGTTGTTTTTAGGTTGCGTTAGAAAGTGACCAAAATGCATTGTCTGTCCAACGTTGGGCATTGATGTCAGAATTCAACATCAGGCCGATGTCAACCCGATTTTCGTTTCCAAACAAAATGCAACGTCCCATGACACTGGGGTACAACGTCAATCTGAAGGCTGATTTATACTTCTGCGTCAAGCGTACACGTATGCATGCCCCTCACCGTGGCTGACGCGCACCTCTCAAAAAATTTAACTACATGTCACAACGACACGTAGCGCAAGCTCTGTGATTGGTCGGCTTGGTATCGGTGCCGAGTGTGTGCGGTGCTGAGAGCCGTGAGCCAGATGGAGCGAGTGTTTACAAGTGTCGAGTCCCATGATGGAGCTCGGGATGGAAACTTTTGTTTTGTGTTTAATCATAAGGTAAAATTGTTGCACGTCCGCCGGTTCCCGCCTCTGAATGAGCGAGTTTTAGCTACTCGTACATTAAGGTAGCGTTCAGAAAAAACTAAGTGAAGTTTCACAAACTAATTTCGAGAGGAGCACGTGATATGATTGATCGCAGCCGGTCTCTATTCAGTAATCACTAGTAAGCCAATCAGATTAATACAAACTCCCTATAAGTAGCCTGTCAAAAAACTACTCTCTTATCTTCATTTTCGAAGAAACCCCCCATCCACCCCATCTCCTCCTTTTCCTCATTTACCAGGGGGAGCTCTAGAGAACTATCTGATCTCGTACCCCCTTATATGCTTATTTATCAGGGGGAGCTCTCGAGAACTATCTGATCTCGTACCCCCTTATATGCTTATTTACCAGGCGGGAGCCCTTGGCTCAATTATCTGCGAGCTCAGGGTTCTCTCCCGGGACAGCATGCCAAACCTGCTATTATTATCAAGCAATATCTAAGTGTGAACTCTTGAAACACCCGTGAAGCAACTCAACACAGAGGAACATAAAAGCCTACTGCAAGCTAGCGTTTCAGAAGTGTTATTGCAGAGCAACACAAACAGCACGCAGAAGTATAAATGCAAGGAATGTGCCGTGGGTCACGCTGATCACTCGACGCAGAAGTATAAACCAATCGAAAAGTTTGGTCAATTTCACCATTATGGGCAATAAAGGAAGAAATAATATTTTGTCTTTGTTTTTTTTTGGGGGGGGGGGGGGTTTAACAGTGTTATAAGAAATGATATACAGTATACATTTGAGAAAAGTCAGAGTACTACATTATGTTGTTTTCATTCATTCATTCATTTTCAACCGCTTGTCCGGGGCCGGGTCGCGGGGGCAGCAGTCTTAGGAGAGAACCCCAGTCTTCCCTCTCCCCAGACACTTTCTCCAGCTCCTCCGGGGGATCCCGAAGCGTTCCCAGGCCAGCCGAGAGACATAGTCTCTCCAGCGTGTCCTGGGTCTTCCCAGAGGCCTCTTCCCGGTGGGACATGCCTGGAACACCTCCCTAGGGAGGCGTCCAGGAGGCATCTGAAACAGATGCCCGAGCCACCTCAGCTGACTTCTCTCGATGTGGAGGAGCAGCGGCTCTACTCCGAGCTCCTCCCGGGTGACAGAGCTCCTCACCCTATCTATAAGGGTGCGCCCTGCCACCCTTTTTAAAATTATTACACTGCAAAGTTTAAAAACATGGTCAAAATGGGAGTTCTTGTGTTAAAATGTGTCCATTTGCTCTCCACCCCCCCCCCCCACCCCCTCTTCTCTTTCGTAGGGTGCAAACATTTTAGTTGAAGGCGAGTTTTTTAACTTTGAGAAAAAGGACAACTGCTTTCGTTGGCCAGGGAATTATTTCCATGCTTTTCCCATGATCTCAAAGTTTAGTCACTCTCTGGCTGGAGAATATAGAGAGAAACTCAAGTTCTCTAAAAAAAACAACAACTTTTGGCAGAGATCTCTCACTGGCAATTATACAAAGAATCAAAAGTATACCTAGAAATCCTTGGTCCTCTCGAAACCTCCATCTTGACTGACATCTGCAGAAGCGTAATTGGATTGATTTGTATCTATCCAAAGTTTAAAAGTACATTTCCGACGACCTTGATTTTGAACTGTGTCTATATCGTCCTTCTCTGTGTTTCGCTGATGTCACTCTTTCACCGTGTCGAACATTTATGAATGAATACGTCGATTTCCATTCATTCTCCTTTTCCAATCTGCTGCTTTGTACCAGCAAAATGATGGGAAGAGATAATAATAATAAAAGAAGAGAGTGAGATGGGAAGGAGAAATCAAATTAAAGAGACCGTAATCAACAAGCATCACATGCTAATTCAATTTAGGAAGTCTTTCGTTTGACTTTCATTTCCATAGTTTCTGATTTGGCCTCATATGAAGGTCCCAAATAAGATGACTCTGTTTATTAACATTTAAGGATGTGAAACAAAAATCTGAGCATCAACTAGAGCAATGATGTCCGGCTAGCCTTTAGTTTTGCTCATTGTGTTTGACCATTGGCAAAACTAGCATTGTTTGTGCCAGCGAGTCAATTGTGTGGACACAGTCTGCTTTGAAATATCATGAGGGGGATACAAAGTGACGGAACGTTCCCCTTCAGTTGTGTACGCACATACAAAACACTACAGTATGATTATTTTTATTATGAAATGCTGCAGTTGTTGAACCATTCTAGAAAATAGCATGAATTAATGCGCAATTCTACACTTGCTATGGTAAGACAACGTCTAGCAATATAATTAAATCAAACAACTAAAGTACACTACAGTATTTATCACAGTTTATCAGTTCACTAATGTTAATGCTACAATATGCTACTAGCAGTCATTAGCACAGTGTTGTAAATACTACAACTTAAGCAGTATAATAAACTTTACTATGGTATGGTTCAAAAACACTAAAGTAATAACCAGTTGTGGATAAAGTACACAAATCAGGCACTTGAGTAAAGCTACCTTGATATTCATTCATTCATTCATTCTCTTTTGGGCTTAGTTCCTGTAATATTCAGGGGTCACCACAGCGGAATGAACTGTCAAGTTATCCGGCATATGTTTTGCGCAGCGGAGAGCAGTAAAATACAGTTACTTAGTTTTCATGTTCGTACTGGCCCTTTAAATATATTCTTCTCCCATGCTAATGCAGCATTAGCAATATGGTTGATGCTAATAACAAAAGCCAGATACCACACAGGAAGAGGACACTATTAGATGAGTCTAATTGATCTGATTTGCCAGATATACCAGGAATGCATCTGTGAAGCAGAAATTGAAACGGCTAAAGACGTTTATTACTGTAATCCTTTGAAGTGAAATGAACGAGTTCATATTTCAGCTTCTTAATCTATGCTAGCGTCTGGCGTTCGCATGAAAAAACAAGTGCAAAAAAAGGAAGACTGCTTTGTCTGGCACTGGCCGAGCTCTTTCAGGGGTCTGTGAACCACCGAAAACAAAGAGTAGAAAAACATTCCTTTTGTGTTCAAACGGACAAAAACCCCAAACAATTAATCTCTATCTGTGGGCTTTATGACACCGATGTCAAATAACGTCTGATTCGGGTTTTAAAGATACTTCGCTGATGTCGATTCCAACTGGGATTGGCTAAGTTTCTCCGAATGTATTTTCAGATATACTCTTACTTAAAGGACACCTATGATGAAAATCATCTTTTGTAAGCTGTTTGGACAGAACTGTGTACGTAGGTATAGTGTGTCCACAGGCATATTGGGGATATAAAGACAATAAGTCTGTTTTTTTTTATTTCTTGACGTTCAAATAGGATCCAAGTCCCTCCCATTTTAAGGCCCACCGCAACGTGACATAGGAGTGCGGTTTCCCCACCCACCGAACTGATTGACAGCCGCGTATTAACATGTCTCGCGTATCATCATAACATGACAGGACGTGCGCAAAGCAACCGGGATTAAAAGATCTGTTGAGCTCGCTGTGATCATCAATCATCATCAAATGGGATCAAGAATGAGTTTTACAAGTTTAAAACCTTTTTAAAACAGTGCATGTGTGTAATAAAGACAGTAAAATCGATGTAATTCATCACCACAGCCGCATAGCGTCAATACAATTATAAAAGAAGACGCTTCAATCGCGGTTTGTGGATGTTAAATCAAGTTTATTTTGTAAGGGTGGGCTGGGAGAACTAGTATTACAGGCACAGGCCACAAAAACAGCTACATTGTGTTCAAAGCAGAAAATTCAGTATTCTGAAAGGTATAATAAATAATCTGATGGGTGTTTGTGCTGAAACTTTACAGGCACATTCTGGAGACACAAAAGACTTATCTTAAATCTTAAAAAAAGGGGTAAAATAGGTGCCCTTTAAGATGGCATTTTTTCATACAGAGTTAGGTCAATCTATGAACAACCATAACTGAAAACACTTGTGAATCACAAAATACAGAAACTGTTCATTAACAGTTATTTTTTGCAGTGTGTGTGTGTGTGTGTGTGTGTGTGTGTGTGTGTGTGTGTGT
>CAIGQW010051046.1:0-10158 GCA_903798125.1 Danio choprae
ATGCATTTACGCATGTAGACATGGTCAAGACGATCTGCTGCAGTTCAAACCGAGCATCAGAATGGGGAAGAAAGGTGATTTAAGTGACTTTGAACGTGGCATGGTTGTTGGTGCCAGATGGGCTGGTCTAAGTATTTCAGAAACTGCTGATCTACTGGGATTTTCACGCACAACCATGTCTAGGGTTTACAGAAAATGGTCCAAAAAAGAGAAAATATCCAGTAAGCAGCAGTTCTGTGGGCACAAATGCCTTGTTAATGTCAGAGGTCAGAGGAGAAGGGCCAGACTGGTCCGAGCTGATAGAAAGGCAACAGTAACTCAAATAACCACTCGTTACAACCAAGATATGCAGAAGAGCATCTCTTAACACACAACACATCCAACCTTAAGGCAGTTGGGCTACAGCAGCAGAAGACCACACTGGGTGCAACTCCTGTCAGCTAAGAACAGGAAAGTGAGGCTACAATTCACACAGGCTCATCAAAATTGAGCAATAGAAGATTGGAAAAACATTGCCTGGTCTGATGAGTCTCAATTTCTGCTGTGACATTCGGATGGTAGGGTCAGAATTTGGCATCAATAACATGAAAGCATGGATCCATCCTGCCTTGCATCAACGGTTCAGGCTGGTGGTGGTGTAATGGTGTGGGGGATATTTCCTTGCCACACTTTGGGCCCATTAGTACCAATTAAGCATCGTGTCAACGCCACAGCCTACCTGAGTATTGTTTCTGACCATGTCCATCCCTTTATGACCACAGTGTACCCATCTTCTGATGGCTACTTCCAGCAGGATAACGCACCATGTCATAAAGCATGAATCATCTCAGACTGGTTTCTTGATCATGACAATGAGTTCACTGTACTCAAATGGCTTCCACAGTCACCAGATCTCAATCCAATAGAGCACCTTTAGGATGTGGTGGAACGGGAGATTCGCATTATTCGCAGCCAACAAATCTGCAGCAATTTATTTATATCACCTATAGCGCATGTCTTTGGACTGTGGGGGAAACCGGAGCACCTGGAGGAAACCCACGCCAACATGGGGAGAACATGCAAACTCCACACAGAAACGCCAATGGACCAAGCTAAGATTCAAACCAGTAACCTTCTTGCTGTGAGGCGACAGTGCTAACCACTGAGCCATCGTGTTGCCACCCTATAGGTGGTGTTTACTATAATAATAAATACTGTAAAAAAGGCCTTGCTCTGTTTAACTTGGGAAATATCTAAAAAGTAACTAAATTTCACAGGAGAGCTAATAATTTTATTTTTAACTGTGAACAAAATGCACATTCTAATCAACAGAAAAAACATCTATTGTTTAGAATGGTTTCGAATAGATCAGTATAACCACTAAGTAAAAATAAAAAAAAGAAAGAAAGAAATCAAGATTTCCGTGTTTTGCTGCACTCCGTCCATCACCAATGCATTCTAATTTTAGGCAGATAAGCTCCGGGAGTTACTAAAAAAGGCGCAAGACTAATCAGACATGCATACATATTCACATTACACTTGTAGATATTATTATAATGTAGTGAAGCTGATTCATACCACACAAATGATTTGTATTCAGATGAGGACAGAGAGCCCGTCATGAATATTCATCTGATGACAGTGGGCCAGAAAGCTAATAGTGGCAGCAGAAGTGCAAACACACACACACCACCACAAAACACACAAAATCAAAAACGCAATAGAGAAATACAATCTGTTCTCTGACTCCCTCTCAGATACAAAAGAACATGGTATTATTAGCAATCATTGAAAAAAGCCGCACGGGCGGTATGGTGGCTCAGCGGTTAGCACTATCGCCTCACAGCAAGAAGGTTGCTGGTTTAAGTCCCGGCTGGGCCAGTTCGTATTTCTGTGTAGAGTTTGCATTTTCTCTCCGTGTTCGCGTGGGTTTCCTCCGGGTGCTCTGGTTTCCCCCACAGTCCACACACATGCGCTATATGTGAATTAAATAAGCTAAATTGGCTGTAGTGTATGAGTGTGTGTGTGAATGAGAGTGTATGGGTGTTTTTCCAGTAATGGGTTGCGGCTGGAAGGGCATCCGCTGTGTAAAACATATGCCAGAATAGTTGGCGGTTCATTTCGCTGTGGCGACCTCTGATAAATCAGAGACTAAACCTTTTTACCTGTCACCTACATCGATGTGGTACTTGATAGTTAGGGCTGCACAATATTGGGAAAAAAAGACACTGCAATATTTTATTTTTCTGCAATATGAATATAATTTCATATGAATATACAAAAATATACTAATAAACGCACAGATGAAAACAATAGAACAAAGATAAAAGTGAAATAAACAGCTCTTTATGGAGTTTAACAGTATCGAGGCACTGAAATTCAATTATTAAATCTAAAATAACACTGTACAGTCTTCAATGTGTAAATAAAAACTATTCATCTTTGCTAAAGTGGCAAATTTGATCACTTCCTGTAGGGCTGCACGATACTGAAAAAAATCTGACATTGCGATATTTTGTTTTTGCCTGCGATAAATATTGCGATATGAATACAAGTTCACCATATGGTTAAATAACCCTATTTTTGGAAAGAAATCTTGAATTTAGCCTGATGGTGGTGATTTTGTAGGGGAGTGAATCATGGATGAAAAATAATATACAATTTGCAAGCAAAAATAAATGCAATAGAGCGAAGAAAAAAAGTCAAACAAACAGCTTTATGGTTTTCCATAACAGTCAAACAGTATTCGAGTACAAAAATTGAATAATTAAATGTAAAATAACACTGTATAGACTTCATTGTCTTAATAATTCAGTTGTATTATTTAGGGATGCTCTGATCAGGATTTTTGCAGCCGATACAGTGAACCGATTCCTTGTCATGGTGATCGCCTGATACCGAGTACCGATTCTGATGCTTCAAGCTTTATAATGCATAAAGCACATTTTTACTTTAAATATGAGACCTAAGTGGATATCTCTGCTTACCAAAGAGAATAAATGAAGGATGTTGCATACAATCCCTCAAACACGTCTCTTATAACCATTTAGTGTGGACGTAATGATCAGAAGCAGCTTTACAGAGAATAATAGATAAAACATTAAAAAAAATTGAAAAGAAAAATCACTAACAAAGCAATTTGGAAACAATGCAAATGATGGAAGAAGAATTCAACATGTCCCGATGAAGTTTAGAGTGCATATTTGATGCATAAGAAGTTAAAATGCACACCTATAATCCATTACTCCTTTATTAAAAGGAAATAGGCCTATAAGCTACTTTTATTTGTTTTCCCAATAGTTCCAGCCAGGATTTAATGAACTTGATCTTGATCATCGGCCAGATTAGCGAGTACCGATCAAGTCATAAAATGTGATTATGTGCCCATACCGATCTCTGGCCGATCGATCCCTAGTATTATTGTTCATTAAAGTTACAAATGTTGTACTCTTTTGTGCCTGAATGCTTTAAACTCTCTTGAAATGCCTTTAACACACATCCAGATGATAAAGTTTGACTCTGTTTGGTTAGACTTTGCAGTGACTCCACAAATCTGTGGCGCTGATCAACTATAATCCAAACCCAACATTGTGACTACTGCGGATACACACACTGCAATATTGATGTTGAAACGATATATTGTGCACTCCTAATTTCCTGTACCCAAATGCCTTAAATCCAATTGAAATCTTACAGTCACAGGCCATATTACAGTGAAAAATGACTGCAATATTTAGTTTTTCACCAATATACATTGCGATATGAAACATATTTCACCAGATGGATTGAACAACTCTTTCTGTAAAGATAACACCATTTCAGAATGTTTGGGGGGATTTTATAGAGGAGTTCATCTGCATAAATTCATCAATGACGTCATGTGAAAACTAGATTTTTAGAGGGGGAAAACATACAGATGAGAGAAAGAAAAAGTGTTTTATAATTGTCTGGTATGTCTTAGTGGCTTTACAAATCTAATTTATAATAACACTTGGCAGTCTTCACTATAAAAATGCAGTTTAATTAGTTGTTTGATTAATCAAATTAGTTATTTGATATGTTTAACAGGGCCTCACAGTGGCGCAGTGGGTAGCACGTTCGCCTCACAGCAAGAAGGTCGCTGGTTCGAGCCTCGGCTGGGTCAGTTGGCGTTTCTGTGTGGAGTTTGCATGTTCTCCCTGTGTTGGCGTGGGTTTCCTCCGGGTGCTCCGGTTTCCCCCACAAGTCCAAAGACATGCGGTACAGGTGAATTGGGTAGAGTAAATTGTCCGTAGTGTATGAGTGTGAATGGGTGTGTATGGATGTTTCCCAGAGATGGGTTGCAGCTGGAAGGGCATCCGCTGCGTAAAACATATGCTGGATAAGTTGGCGGTTCATTCCGCTGTGGCGACCCCAGATTAATAAAGGGACTAAGCCGAAATGAAAATGAATGAATGAATATGTTTAACAGAAAAAGAGAAAAAAAAAATTTATGCAATTAATAAACTTTAAATCCACAATAGCTTGCCATTCATCTACAAGCTCCTGGTCAACAATAAGCCATAATAAGCCATGCAGATCCTGAAACGATACATTGTGCAGCCCTGGTGAGTCCACAAATCACGTCTTCTGAACTGTGGTTCTTGGTTAATTATCATCCCAGACGGACATTGCAGATCCTGCCATGTTACTACTGCAGATTCACACATTGCGATATCAATGCTGAAACATCATATTGTGCAGCCCTAGTCAGGATCCACAACCCCCTTCAGATCTGTTATTCAGAAATAGCACAGAGACAGTGATTTCACAGCTTTAGCTCAAACACAACTGCTTTCGCCATTCAAATTGGCATGAAAATAACAGATACAATCTACTGTAATTTAAAATCTCTAAAGCACTAATCCAGATTTTCTGCCTGGATGAGCTGCGGAGATCTGCATTTAACAATCAGTGTCATTATCTGCTGTAGAATCAGGCCAGGGTGACTGGAGGAGGGGGAAATGGCCTTTTATGAACCTTTATCACTATATAGGGCACCAGACATCACTAAAATTAAAGTACAAATGAAATTAAAACTAACCATATTGATTTTGTAAGCTCACACTGCTAGATTTGTGGTGAACAATTCATCTGTGCATGAATAAAAAAAAAGTTTGCCCTTGTAATCTAAAATTAAAAACTAAAAATGCACTTCCTGTTTGTTTGCAGTTAAATTGTCAGATTACATCTGTCTGGGGTATTGGGCGTGGCTAACATACTTAACCACGCCCCTCCAGCTGTCAGTTTTAACAACAAACAGAAATGGTGAGGAGGAGGTGTCTGTTAGGTTGTAATAACTCTCCCCAAACCCTTTTTCTAGATCTTTCTGAATGAAATGCCTACTTTACTACATCCAATCAGCTTGCAGTAGAGAAAACAAGCCACGCCCACTGTTTTCTCATTTAATATTCCGTTTCTCTAGGAACTGCGTCACAATTAGAGAAAAAAAAAAAAAAGATGGTCGCAGCTTCCGGTTCATGTGGACTTTAATAATAGCTAACTATGTTCACACTCACTCTTGTTCAGACTAAAACAAATTAGGCATTAAGGCTGATTGATACTTCTTACGTCAAGTGACGCGTATGGTCTAGCGCAGCCTTTGCACGGTCGCATAGCCCTCGCCATCAATACCTAAATACCTAATCAATATTAAGTTTTAATTTTATTAGTAAAATAAGTCTCTGATGTCCCTAGAGTGTGTATGTGAAGTTTCAGGGCAAAATACCACACAGATAATGATTTTTAACTCTTTGAAACTGACCCTTTTAGGTTTTGATTCTAATTGTGCCATTTTGGTGACTGTCACTTTAAATTCAATTGAGATTTTCAGAAGAGGGCGGAGCTACAAATGCCTATGTGTCAGCATAGTGGCAGATTCAAAAACAAGACTAATGTCCTATGCTAATGAGGGAGAGATGGTCAGTAATGGTCGGGGGTTTTCCCCCTCTGTTGACACGTACAAAGGGAGAATGACAATCAAAGTGTTTCTGCAGACTGTTTTTATCAATTGTGATTATAAAAAATATAATCAATAAATTTTTACCATTCCAAGCTGGTTATATTCACACACTGCTGCCACATGACTGTTTAAACCCCCTATAAAAGTGATTTTTGCATAATAGGTCCCCTTTAAAGAGACAGTTCACCCAAATATGAAAATTTCCTCATTTACTCGAACTCAAGTGGTTGTAAACTGTTTATGAATTTCTTTCTTCTGTTTAACACAAAACAAGAGATTCTGAAGAATGTTGGTAAAACGCAGCCATTGACATCCATAGTAGAATGGAAGTCAATGGCTTTTTTTCCCTAACATTCTTCAGAATGCCTCCGTTTGTGTTCAACAGAAGAAAGAAACTCAAATAGGTTTAAAAAGTGGATAACAGAAGACATGTGGCAATCCGTTTTAGATCATATTCAATCATCTTCGATTTGTTTAAAACATAGAGTAATACAATTTAAAGTAGTACACAGACTACACTGGTCCAAAGTGAAACTAGCCAAATTTAAACCGAATATAGAGCCTAATTGTGACCGACGTAATATTGAGCCAGCTACACTATCTCACATGTTTTGGGCTTGTTCAAAATTAAAGGATTTCTGGCAGCTAATATTTAAATTTCTCTCTGACGCATTGAATACCTATATATAACCCGAGGCCATAATTTCTATATTTGGTATCGCACCACAGTCCTTATGTTTTAATAAAAGTAAGATAAATGTGATTGCCTTTGCTACGCTTTTAGCTAGAAGGTTAATATTGCTCAAATGGAAGGAAAAATTTCCTCCAACCTTTAAGCAATGGCTTATGGAACTCCTACACCACCTGACCTTAGAAAAAATACGATATACTGTAAGAGGTTGTACTGGTACTTTTTTTTTTCACCTGGCAACCTGTTTTAGATCACATAAAGAAGATGGACACCTCAGTTATTTTAGAAGAGTAGAAACTTTCAGTGTTATTTTATTTATTCCTTTCCTTTTCTTTTATATATGACAGTAAAATATGTCTTAATATAATTATTTATTTGTATTTTATCTTAATATTATCTATATGTCTTTATAGAACCTAAATGTATATGTTCATTCATTCATTTTCATTGCGGCTTAGTCCCTTTATTAATCTGGGGTCGCCACAGCGAAATGAACCGCCATCTTATCCAGCATATGTTTTACGCAGCGGATGCCCTTCCAGCTGCAACCCATCTCTGGGAAACATTCATACACACTCATAAACTATGGACAATTTAGCTTACTCAATTCACCTATAGCGCATGTATTTGGACTTGTGGGGGAAACCGGAGCACCCGGAGGAAACTCACGCCAACACGGGGAGAACATGCAAACTCCACACAGAAATGCCAACTGACCCAGCCGAGGCTCGAACCAGCGACCTTCTTGCTGTGAGGCGATCGTGCTACCCACTGCGCCACCGTGAGGCCTTCATATTTAACATGTTCAATAAAAATACTTTTGAGAAAGAAAAAAAAAGTGGATAACAGAATTTTCAGTTTTGGCTGATCTGTCCCTTTAAGACTGGCTTTGTGGTCCAGGGTCACATACTGCATGAAAGCATGGGACGGCATTAGAGAAGCGACTATGTGGTAACAAGTGATTCATGCAGCACCGCAGGCTCCTCTATCCAGCAGCAGGGCAGTGTTTGTCCTAATTCACCCTCATTACAGCACATGCAGTCACTCAGTCAGTCACTCTCATTAAGCTGTGAGCCGCTGGGCAGGTCAGAACACAAGCCAAAGGTGCAAAGGTGAGCTGTGGGCATGATGGGTAAATACAGCTGTCATCAGCTGCTACTGCTGGCACACATTTGTAACCGCTGAAATAATCCTTCAGCTGGAACATGAAATTGTTCTTTAAAAAAGGGACAAATCTGATGTTTGCATACAAAGCATGCTCACCAGAGACATACAGTGCTCAGCACATACGCATAAGTGCTCTATTTTAAATGAGCATGTTCTATAGGATGCTTTATTATCTAATATATTTGTGGATATACATTACACTGTTAAAAATACTTGTTAATGTTTTCTGTTAATTTATGGTTGTGAATTGCATTATGGGATGTTGATCTCTGCTCTGTCGACCTTGATGTAAAATTTTACTCTACAGTTTAAAAAAGTGACTTTTATTGACATTTTAGTAGCTTCAAATAATAATAAGAAATAATATACAGACAAATAAGTCTGTAAATTAACAGAACCATGTACTGGCAGTTTATTACAAGGTTTTTGTAGTGTAATATACAACACAAAGACAATACATCACTTTAAACTATTAAAAATGCTAATAAAAGCCACTTTTTCTAACATTTCAAGGTTAAAAGTTGTTGGAGGAAAGATCAAGAAACATTTTACCGATATTTTTTACATTGTGTAAATTAGTCAGTACCAAAAAGTCAGCAAGTCAAAACTAAAACTCATTCATTCATTCTTTTTCCTTCGGCTTAGTCCCTTTATTAATCTGGGGTCGCCACAGAGGAATGAAACGCCGACTTATCCAGCATATGTTTTACACAGCGGATGCCTTTCCAGCTGCAACCCAGTACTGGGAAACACCAATACACACTCATTCACACACATACACTATGGCCAATTTAGTTTAATCAATTCACCTATAGCGCATGTGTTTGGACTGTGGGGGAAACCGGAGCACCCGGAGGAAACCCACGCCAACATGGGAAGAATATGCAAACTCCACACAGAAACGCCCAGCCGCGACATTCTTGCTGTGAGGTGACAGTGCTAACCACTGAGCCACCTTGTCACCCCTCAAAACTGAAACTAATCTCACAAAAAAAAAAAATTAAGATATATTAATATTAATAATAAGATCACAGTCCAAACATTAGTACACCCAAATTAATATGTTGAGGGAAAATATTAAACACAATGTGTATAAACAGGAAACATCAAGAGAAACATAAAAAAAATGCATATAAAATTTAGTTGAAGGTTTTTTTTTGTTGTTGTTGCAATAGCTTGGTTGAATTACAATGTATTATCGTTCTATTCCTAAAGATATTAGGTGATCAAATTTTTTTTTATGGAAATAAAGGTTTAATAATACTGTTTCAAGGGCTGCACGGTGGCGCAGTGGGTAGCACGATCGCCTCACAGCAAACAGGTCGCTGGTTTGAGCCTCGGCTGGGTCAGTTGGCGTTTCTGTGTGGAGTTTGCATGTTCTCCCCGTGTAGGCGTGGGTTTCCTCCGGGTGCTCCGGTTTCCCCCACAAGTCCAAAGACATGCGGTATAGGTGAATTGGGTAGGGTAAAATTGTCCGTAGTGTATGAGTGTGAATGAGTGTGTATGGATGTTTCCCAGTGATGGGTTGCAGATGGAAGGGCATCCGCTGTGTAAAACATATGCTGGATAAGTTGGCGGTTCATTCCACTGTTGCGACCCCTGATTAATAAAGGGACTAAGCCAAAAAGAAAATGAATGAATGAATATAAATATATAATGAAATAATGAAAAAATATTGCCTATATTCACTGAGAAATGGAGAAAAATACATTTTCAAAAGGTGTCTACTCATTTATGTTGAGCACTATATATATTAAATTACTCATATCTAACGGGATGCTTAGTGGTCCAGATCTGAATTACTTTAATGAGACAATTCATCTCAAAAAGAAAGTACTGGCATCATTAACACATACAGTGCTCAGCTTATATAAGTACACCCCTCACAAATCACAATCTTTTCAATTCATATCTTTAATAGGAAGCTAATTAATATTATATTTGTGCATATACATTAGATTAGTCAGTACTGAAGGCAAATCTGGAGCTAATCTAACAACATAACTTACGATAACGGTCCAAAAACTAGTACACCCAAATGTATATGTTATAGAAAGATATTAAATACAAACTTAAAAAGGAGGAAAAATCAAGAGAAGCAAAAAAAAATTTAACATTTAGTTGAAATTTTGTAGTTTGTAATTATTTTGTGCAATATTTAGCTTGAATTTAATTGTATTATCTTTTAGTATCAATTTCTAAAGATGTTTGGTGACTAAAATATTATTTTAATAAAGATATCTGTTTAATAAATCTGTTTTGTTCAAATGCACCAAAATATATTGCCTATATTCACTAAGAAATGGATAAAAATATTCATTTTCAGAATGGGGTGTACTCA
>CAIGQW010051049.1:0-19021 GCA_903798125.1 Danio choprae
TATATATATATATATATATATATATATATATATATATAAAATAAAAAACTTTTCAAAACAAACAATTACAGACCCAACATAAAGACCTAAATTAAAAGCAAAGTGTAAACATAATATTTTTTTAAGATTCAGCATCTTTAAATACTGCATCCCTGTGATGTGTATAATAATGCGTTCATATAAATTATGTAAATATCATCGTTAACAATATATTTTGTCCGATTTTTTTGGAGCCTCATAACCCAAACAGTTACCTGTTCAATATGAAATGATTATAGCCATGAAAGTCATCCTTTGTGATTGGAAGAAAAAGGTTAGGCCTCTTTTCTGACCGGCTACTTGGATTTACCTCCAATTTACATTTGATAAAATGTGGGATCCATTCATTTATGTTCTAACACACTTTAAGTCAGCAGTTAGCTCTCTTCAACTCTCACATGGTCGCCCACTGAAGCCAAGCAGGGCTGCACCCGGTCAGTACCTGGATGAGAGACCACATGGGAAACCCAGGTTGCTGCCAGAAGTGGTGTTAGTGAGGCCAGCAGGGGCGCTCAACCTGTGTGGGCCCTAACACCCCAGTATAGTGAAGGGGACTCTGTACTGCTCAGTGAGCGCCGTCTTTCGGATGAGACGTTAAACCGAGGTCCTGACTCTCTGTGGTCATTAATAATCCCAGGATGTCCTTTGAAAAATAGTAGAGGTTTAACCCCAGCATCCTGGACAAATTGGCCCACTGGCCTCTGTCCATCACAGCCTCCTAACCATCCCCATATCATAATTGGCTTCATCACTCTGTCTCCTCTCTACCAATCAGCTGGTGTGTGGTGTTCGGTCTGGCACAATATGGCTGCCGTCACGTCATCTAGGTGGATGCTGCATACTGGTGGTGGATTAGGAGCTTTAAGTGTCCAGAAAAGCACTATATAAATGTAAGGAATTATTCATTATTTTAATTATTAAGGACTAATAATGTTTAATTTCTGATGATCATTTTTTCCCTTTACATCTATTAGTGTCTTTGTAGGGCACATTTGTCTTGTATGTTGCCATTTTCCTTGTTTTTGGTCTTGTTTTCATACTTTATTTTATATTTTGCACAGATTATTGTTATATGAAGGGATTGTCTGTTCTTTCATGCTTGCAAAAATCATAAAAACTATTTTTTTTAACTATGTATTGTATGACAACACTAAATTAACAATAGAGAATAATAAAAATGACTTTAAAAATATTTTATTTCCATACAAGATATCTTAATAAATCGCACAGCCCAACATAAACGTCATATGAGCTTATTTAAAAATGAACAGCACTGTGATGAGTTAAAACGTAAATGAATAAAGAGCTCAGAGGGACGCAGTCTGCTAAAAATACACAGGACACACACACACACACACACACACACACACACACACACACACACACACACACACACACACACACACACACACACACACACACACACACACAACTGCAACAGTGCTCAATAATTAATTCTGCTCTGAACGAGAGTCACATACAGTTCATCTTAATGCCCGTTTGTCTCTCATTGGAGTTCAATCTGGTCCTGCATTTGCTTCTGTCCATGTGGAGGATTATTTTAGTATAAGCGTCCATGAGCAAGCAGGATTAGTGATAACAATATACTCATTCATTCATTCATTTTCATTTCGGCTTAGTCCCTTTATTAATCTGGGGTCGCCACAGCGGAATGAACCACCAACTTATCCAGCATATGTTTTATGCAGCGGATGCCCTTCCAGCTGCAACCCATCTCTGGGAAAATAACAATATACTGCAGGTCAGAATTTTTCAATGCTCTGTGCTGTTCATTACTTTAAAAGGTAAACATATGAAGAAAGAGTTATTTGCCATAATTAATACCACCTCACCACAGCTGCAATTACAAACCTTTTCGGAAAAAATAAATAAAAATTCTATGAATGTTTTAAACAAATACAATAATAATGTTTTAATTTGTTTTGGGGTTTTTTACATGTTATTTAAATGATTTCTCTTTTTTCCCTGAATGATCAAACTTCAGATTTTTTTTAATTCGGGCCCTTCAAAATAATTATGATAATTACTGATATTTAATATGTATAAATTTTTTTCTATTGAAATTTTTTGTATTTATTTAAATTTTGCTATTCACAAAATACGTCATTTTTACATAGTTTTTACTATAATATGGCCCTAAAAAAAACAAATAAATAAATAAATCAGAAAATGTTCTGTTGTCATCTGCTTTAATGTGTCTGCCATTATAATTTAATATCAATATTTAATACATATTATCATAACCAGCTTTGGTTTTTCTAACAGTGTTTCTCTCTTAATTTTGCTGGATTTTATTTTTCTGTTTTTATATTGATTAAATATTTTATTTAAAGGTTTGCCATAAGAAAAGTATGACTATTGTTTTTAATTTGTTTTAAAGGACCCAACAAAGTAATTATTTTTTATTATTATTATTTTTTTTTGTATAGTGGTCCATAGCAAATGTTCATCCCTAACATTTTATTAATTTAAACCAAGAAAATATTTAGATTTTTAATTAGTCTTTCTTGTTTCATTGCAAATTCCATTGTCATCATTAAACACATTATATTTTACAATAATAACACATTCATTAATTTATTTATTTTCTTTTTGGCTTAGTCCCTTTATTAATCTGGGGTCGCCACAGCGGAATGAACCGCCAACTTATCCAGCATATGTTTTACGCAGCGGATGCCCTTCCAGGAAACATCCACGCACACTCATTCACACACATACACTACAGACAATTTAGCTTACCCAATTCACCTGTACCGCATGTCTTTGGACTTGTGGGGGAAACCGGAAGCACCCGGAGGAAACCCACGCCAACACGGGGAGAACATGCAAACTCCACACAGAAATGCCAACTGACACAGCCGAGGCTCGAACCAGCGACCTTCTTGTTGTGAGCCGATTGTGCTACCCACTGCGCCACCGTGTGGCCCCATTAAACACATTATATTTTACAATAATAAGTCCCCTAAAAACTTCAGAAATTGTTTTATTGTCATTTTAACTTTGATTTTGACTGCTTTCATAATGAAATAACATGTACAATAACACAATAACACCTTTTTGTAAAGCTACTTTGGAACAAGAACTACACAAATAAGCTTGAATTGAATCTGCTTTCATTTGTCTGGCATTATAATTGTAAGTGTCCACTTACACTCGTCGTAGAAGCCGTAGATGCGGTTGATGGAGGCGCACTCGTGATTCCCCCTCAGCAGAAAGAAGTTCTCCGGGTATTTGATCTTGTAGGCCAGCAGCAGACAGATGGTCTCCAGAGACTGCTTCCCTCTGTCCACATAATCACCCAGGAACAGGTAATTACTCTCGGGTGGATATCCTCCATACTCGAAGAGCCGGAGCAGGTCGTAGTACTGACCGTGGATATCACCTGTGTGGACACCAGTGCGTATTATTCACTGCACTACCATCAAAATGAGCATTTACATGTAGATTACCTGTATAAAAATAACTAAAACTGTAATCACTTTAAAAAAAAAAGATATAGCCACTCTCAAAATATAAAAATGTATATTAAAAAAATAAATAAATAAATAACTAAATCTGAAATCATTTCAAAACAGAAATATGTATATAAATGACAAATGTAAAAAATCTTTCAATTAAAAATAAAACTTGATATAAAATCAAATTTACATTATTAATTAAAATAATATCTCAGTGATACTAAAATACAATTACATCTAGTCATTTAGCAGATACTTTTTTCCAAAGCAGGTTATATATTAATACAGTGTTTCCCCTAGGTTTGCACCTAGTTTATGGTAATATATTTTTCATAATTTATATGAGTGCAATATTAAAGGCCATTACAGGGATGCAAAAAACAACATGAATAACAGCATCGTGAGAAAGCTGCAATCTTAAATATATATATATTTATTCATTTATTTATTTATTTATTTATTTATTTATTTACATAAATTGTGATATATATTGTTATCTGGATATGAGATGACTTATGTCTTAATACACCAGCCATTGTGTTAGAAACTCTCATATGCTTTACATATTTGTTATATAACTGCTATTTTCATCTATAACAATCACTTTTCTTTCTGGTTTAAATATACTATGAACAGCAGCTACGCTAAATATTCTCTTTATTCTCCTATCCTAGACCTGTGAAGAGATGATCCAAAGGTATCCTGGACCAGGCCGTATCCCGAGCTGATGCTGTGGTGGTCATGGAGGAATGGAGTGATTCCTGATTCCTGAAAGGCTACAGTGACGAACAAGTCTACGCTTGATCCTGTGGGCCTGCCTGACCTCTCGCTGGTGGCCTACCCTCACCTGCAGCTTCCACGATGGACGTCTAGCTTCTCCAGCGCCGGCGCCTAGACTGCAGCCCCACACAGGAAGTTTGGCCAGAAGAAAAATTATCGTGCCCAACAGTGCCTGGTTTCTCTCAAGGTTTTTTTTCCCTTCACTTCGTCAACTGGTGAAGTTTGTTCCTCCACTGTTGCCACTGGCCTGCTCGGATCGGGACTTGTGGAGCTGCGCTTCAGTGGATTTGCTCTTCAGTGTTTGAACTTTCAGCAGTGAAACTTAAGCCACACTAAACTAAACTAAACTAAACTAAACTAAACTAAACTAAACTAAACTGAACTAAACTGAACTGAACTGAACTGAACTGAACTGAACTGAACTAAACTGAATTAAACTGAATTAAACTGAATTAAACTGAATTAAACTGAATTAAACTGAATTAAACTCTGAAATCTGGACTTTACTAGAACATGTTAAGCTGCTGTGACACAATCTACATTGTAAAAAGCGCTGTATAAATACACTTGAATTGAATTGAATATTGTGATATGAGATTGTCATATCACCCAGCACTACAGCAAATACAAAAAGTCCCCGCAAAATCCTGAAGGGATTTCAAGATGAATAAAGTAAATCTGAGCAGGATTTTGTGAGTCCAGTGCAACATTTTGCAAGATTTGAGTATAACGCATGAATAAATGGAAAGCTGCAAAAATCACTTTTATAAGGGGTTTAAACAGTTGTGTGTGAATAAAAGCAGCTTCTAATGGTAAAAATGAGTTAATTGTATTTGTTTATAATCAGCCTTGATAAAAACAGTCTGCAGAAACACTTTGATTGACATTCTCCCTTTGTACGTGTCATAGTGACCAACTCTCCCTCATTAGCATAGGATGTTAGTCTTGTTTTTAAATCTGTCACTATGCTAACACACAGACATTTGTAGCTCCGCCCTCTTTTGAAAAGAGCACAATCTCAGTCAAATTTAAAGCAACGGTAACCAAAATGGCACAATTGGGATCAAAGCCTAAAAGGGTCAGTTAAAAAACATTATTTGTGTGGTATTGAGCTCAAACCTCACTACACACTCTAGAGACAGCAGAGATGCATTTTGCATCTTGTAAAAAGGGGCATAACAGGTCTCCTTTAAAGCAAATAACGCCTTAGGTTTTGAGAAAAGCCATCACAAAATCAGTCATTCTAGATCAGAAATATAATCTTTAAAAAGTCCCTGCAAAATCCTGAAGATGAATAAAGTGAACAAACATGAAAAAACAGAATAAAGTAAAGTGAGCAGCAAAAGCAAGTTCAGTAACTCACCGCAGATCTTGAGCGGCGCTTCGAGCTCCAGCAGGATCGGCTGACTGAGGAAAATCTCACGAGACTTCAAACACAATCCTCGAATCTCGTTCTCCTGCAGCTGAACGTTCTTACCAGGCTTTGACCCTCTCACTGCAAACACACACACACACACAGTTTACTGAAGCACCCGCTCGGCTCTTACACTCACCATGGAGAAATATAAAAGAGAAAGCAATAAAAGATCACTAATGACAGTTACATAATTGCAATGCTAAATAATGAAGAGTACAGGAGTGCAAGTGATATTGCTTTTATTCTGTCTCCCTAGTACATGTTAGTCTTTATTACTGTTGTTGATATTACTGTAATCAGGGAAAATTCTGGATGTAATATTTTGTTAACTTAAGTTTGTATGTTCTCCCCGTGTCGGCGTGGATTTCCTCCGGGTGCTCCGGTTTCCCCCACAGTCCAAACACATGCGCTATAGGGGAATTGGATGAACTAAACTGGCCGTAGTGTATGAGGGCTTACTCACACCAGGCTATCAGAACCATGCCTGGGCACTTTGACCCCCATTTCCCGGCTCATTTGACAAGTGTGAGTGCTCCATACCGTGCCGGGGTGAGGTTAATTTGGCCGGTCCTGGCCTGGTTGGAAGAGGTGTGCCAGAGCACGGATCAGTTGAAGTTTGGCTCATATGCTTGTAGTGAGTGCAAAGTGTGTCTGAGCCCGAAACTGAAGACGCGACGTCACTTTTAAGGGACTGTTTATATGGATTTATTAATCATTCCTACTGTTCAATGAGCATGAACTGTCATAGTTTATTAAAGACGAAACCCCTCACTGCACGTCAGCTGCACCTTCAGCAAACCTCCTAATACCTGCAGCACCAGGACTTTATGATCATTTATGAGCGTCAAAAGTGCTGGATCTGTTGGGCAAAATATTTGACTGTGTGTCACTGCATCCCAAACCACTAAAAATAATACAAAAGGATATAACTGCAGCAATGTCCACTGTGCTGAGCGAGAGCTTCTCTCTGTTAAACTGAACAGTGCATCATCAATGACGGAAGTGTGCTCCGGCTCGGAAGGTGAAATGCAGTGTGAGTGCAGGCCGAGGGGGAAAGGGGGGGCACAAGCACGCTTCGGCATGGTTCAAGGCAACCGTATGAGTACGCCCTGAGTGTGTGCGTGAATGTAAGAGTGTTTGGATGTTTCACAGTACTGGGTTGCAGCTGGAGAGGCATCCACTGCGTAAAACATATGCTGGAATAGTAGCGGTTCATTCTGCTTTGGTGACCCCTAATAAATCAGGGACTAAGCCGAAGGAAAATGAATGAAAACAAAATAAAATAATAATAATAATAATAATAAACTTTTAAAAAGAACATATTTTAGAGCAGTGATCTGTGAACATTGCAATATTGCTGCTGAAACGATATATTGTGCAGCCCTACATGTATTGGTATTGTATCATATGGCCCTATTATGCAGATCTACATTGATAGCCTTTCTGTGATCCGCTGCAAAGGGAAGTATGTTAGCATCACCACTGAAGTCTGCAGACATGCCCTACTTGCAGAGGATCAAAGTGACCTACAGGATTCATCTCTAATGTGCACACAGATCAACCCGCAGTCTCATTTCCCCCGCTTCCAATGCTTGCAGTTTTCACATCGATCTCATTTTTATTGCGCCAAAACTCCAGGGAATAGTCAAAGCCTGGCCTGTGCACCATGACGGCCTGTTACTGCCCAGCATTTCTATTTTTACTCTGTGTTTTGAGCAACTGGCACACAGTACTGCGGTTCTGGACTGAAGATCGCTTTGTTGGTTACCCAAAGTTAAAGATGGGTGGGTGGATGGTCATACTGCACAAAGTATTCAACTACTCACTGGATTATCCATATAAAGAGAGCTTTAATTTTTAAATACATTTTCCATTGAAAAATAATGCATGAATGTGCTTGCTTAATACATTTGTTGTGATTTAAATCACATGATTAGGTAATTAACCTATATATAATTAAATGAATAATTAAAATGACAAAAAAATGCTAGAAAGCATTTTAAAAACCAAGAGGCAACCAAAATAAAACATAATAAAAATACTGTAATTGTAAAATGTTATCAAATATTTATATTATAATAATTATAATTATAAGAATAAGAATAAGAATAAGAATAAGAAGAAGAATTATTATTATTATTATTATTATTACTACTACTACATTTAAATAAATGTTTTTATTTAAATATAATTATAATATTAAACTACAATTAAACAATTTGTAGTTGTACAGAATATTCTATATACACAAGTACTGCATTTATAAAACCAATTTAAAGCTTTTAACATTTTACAATTACGGTTAAATAATCTTCTCGAGATTCTCTTTAACTAATAGAACCAGATATAGTATTATATAAATGTAACCTTATTATAAAACATTGTATAGTGTTGTGCACTGGCCACTTTATTAGGTACACCTGTCCAACAGCTCATTCAAACAGAGCATCAGAATGGGGAAGAAAGGTGAATTAATCATCTCAGACTGGTTTCTTGAACATGACAATGAGTTCACTGTACTCAAATGGCCTCCACAGTTCCCAGATCTCAATCCAATAGAGCACCTTTGGGATGTGGTGGACAAATCTGCATCAACTGCGTGATGCTCTCATGTCAATATGGAGCAAAATCTCTGAGGAATCTTTCCAGTACCTTGCTGAATCTACGCCACAAAGAGTTAAGGCAGTTCTGAAGACAAAAGGGGGTCCCAACCTGGTACTAGTAAGGTGTACCTAATAAAGTGGCCGGTGAGTGTAGGTGTAAATGTGAAATATATTGATCATTTACACCATTGCCAGCCTGAATAATCTCACTACAGGAACACAAAGAAACTGAGCAAACCAAGAGCAACACAACAAAGCAAAGTGAGACAGACAACAGGGTTAGAAGACATAAAAAAAACAAAAGTCACAACAATGAGCAATGGGCTCTTTTAACAAGCTCTCAGTGGCATCATTGAGTGAGATGATGTCAAGTCGCTTCATCACCATTAGCTCAACCCTTCGTAAAGAAATCGTTTGCTCAATAACACATGGATGCATGAAAAAGTCATGATGTTAAAATCTGCACTTTTGAGTCTATCGTTTAGTTTATATTCACTTTTTTTTTTAAGAGCAAGTAAACAACATATCGAGTTTATAAAAAGGTGATATTTGAAATGGGTAAACAAAACAACCACTTCAAAACTGAAATGGGCCAAGTAAAAAATGACCATTTTATTTTTGCATGAAATGTGGCTTTAAAATTCAGATGTACAGTACATTGATAAGCTTTGGGTGTAATTATACATGCATAAACAGGGTGTTTTCTTCCCCTCCCACATAAGATGCCTTTTGTTTTCAACTATAAAAGCAAACACCTAAAAATGAAATGCTCATCGTTTCTGTGACAGTTAAACTTTGTTCTGAAACATTTATTTATATAATCTATTGGTTACGTAATGAAGTAAATTGTCCTTTAAAAGAACGGGTCATATATAGTATATTAAAGTCTTCTAATATTTTGAGTCTGTTACAAAGGGTTTAAATGCATCTAAAATCAGAAACCATTGTAATTTTCTCTAGAATTAAAAACCTGCATTTAATATTAGAATTATTTTGCAATGATTTCGATAGTTTCTTTTTTTTTTAATAAATTCTGCATATTTTTCCCCACTAATGATGACTTTTGTACATTTCTCAGTTTTTTTTTTGTACCGTTTTTGACAACTGAGAACAATTGTTGAAATAAAACCATAAACAAATTACATTTCAAATTTAATTCAAGCACTTTCAAGTACCTATGTTTGTTTTTAAGTACTTTAAAGGCCTTGAATCCATATGTCTGAAATTCAAGTACTTTCAAGAAGCGTGGGAACCCTGTATTATCTTCTGGGAGAAGCCAGTGTCATTTCCGGTCAAAACGAAAACTTGCTGGTTGAATAAAAGTAACTAAGTCAGAGTTTTCCATGAGTATGAATAATTTTGGCCTTGACTGCATTTCATAAGAAATAGTGTTATCCCAACACTCAAAAACAATGTCATATTTTGTATTTTATAATATATAATGTATAATGTCGTGTAGCCCTACTTAACAACATGAAGGACATGTCTACATTGAAGGACAGCTACATTTAGGCATGGGATGATAACCGGTTTCAAGGTTTACCACGGTTTGGAAAAGTCAAGGTTTTAAAACTGCTAAACTTTTCTGTTATACTGTTCCTACAGTGGGGCGTCACAGTGGCGCAGTGGGTAGCACGATCGCCTCACAGCAAGAAGGTCGCTGGTTCGAGCCCCGGCTGGGTCAGTTGGCATTTCTGTGTGGAGTTTGCATGTTCTCCCCGTGTTGGCGTGGGTTTCCTCCGGTTTCCCCCACAAGTCCAAAGACATGCGGTATAGGTGAATTGGGTAGGCTAAATTGTCCATAGTGTATGTGAGTGAATGAGTGTGTGTGGATGTTTCCCAGAGATGGGTTGCAGTTGGAAGGGCACCCGCTGCGTAAAACATATGCTGGATAAGTTGGCGGTTCATTCCGCTGTGGCGACCCCAGATTAATAAAGGGACCAAGCCAAAATGAAAATGAATGAATGAATGAATGTTCCTATAGTACATGTAAGGTTTTTTAATGTGTTTTAGGGCAACAGTATCTCCAGCAGCAAAAGACCCTCCACATCAAAATCTACTGGTCAGCCCACGATTCAGCAAACATCACAAAATTGCTTATAAACCAACATCCAGCATGCTTTAGAGCTGAACAGTGCAGTGGCTTTACTTTATATCCACAGAAGAGAAAGATCTCCAAAGATACCTTTCTTAAGCTGTACAGAAATCTGTGTTTTTGAAACGAATGAAGACAGCATTAGTCAATCATTAATCTTAATTATTTAGCCTAACATGTTTACTGCTCCAAAATATTTTAAATGTTTCTTTGAAAAAATCCCAATAATTACACAATAGTTTCTCAATCACAATAACGTGAATATTTGATATTGATATCAATGATATTTTCCGAAACCCCACTGTATGACCCGTTTTTAAAAGCCGTTTCCTCAACACTGCCACACAGATTGAGCACATCACGAGGTTTACCGCGGTAACTGTGTGCTAGCATGCATACTGTGAGTCACTGCTCCATAAAGCTCGACTTTTCCACCAACTGTTCCTCACAGCAGCTCTCCTTCACTACAAAGACAACAACACACTACATCTGAGAAACACCACAGGATGATTAAAACCCACAATATGTAGAGCAGAGCCATTGAGCCCTGAGTGGAGTTTCACAGTGAATGAAGCCAAAAGATGATGCAAGCAGAAGTAAAATAACTGTGACACACGTCAGCTGTGCGGGAGTCTCATATCACCATCAGAAACTCCCTAGAAATGACACACATTCCAGACTACACCTCGTCTCAAGTGCACACGTGCATGAACGCACATACCAACATAAACACGGAGTTAAACAACAACTGAGGAGTTTGACATTAAAACTGAGGAAAAGCTTCTTTAGTTTCTTATAAGCAAAGCCACTTGTTTGATATTTTTCAGCAGAATTTTGTATTTCTATTATACAGATACATATTATTATTGTAAATTATAATAAAATGTGTGGATTTCTGAAGAATGGTATGTAAAATTGAATGTATAGGGGCTGAAACATTAAGTGAAGTTTCATAAACTAATTTCGAGAGGAGCACGTGATATGATTGATCGCAGCCGGTCTCCCATCAGTAATCACTAGTAAGCCAATCAGATTAATACAAACTCCCTATAAGTAGCCTGTCAAAATACTACTCATATCTTCGTTTTCGAAGAAACCCCTCATCCACCCCATCTCCTCCTTTTCCTCCTTTACCAAGGGGAGCTCTAGAGAACTATCTGATCTCGTACCCCTTATATGCTTATTTACCAGGGGGAGCTCTCGAGAACTATCTGATCTCGTACCCCCTTATATGCTTATTTACCAGGCGGGAGCCCTGGGCTCAATTATCTCCGAGCTCAGGGTTCTCTCCCGGGACAGCATGCCAAACCTGCTATTATTATCAAGCAATATCTAAGTGTGAACTCTTGAAATATATATATTTTTAATAGTAACTAGTGCTGGGCAAAGATGAATCATCCAAAAAAGGTTTGTTTTGACAGTGTGTGTGTGTGTGTGTGTGTGTGTGTGTGTGTGTGTGTGTTATATATATTAGGGCTGCACAATTAATAGAAAACAGATCACTCAATTCGACCCCCCACACGATCTTAATCCATCATCTCTATGATTCAGCCAATTATATTTTCAAGTTCGGGAGAAGCACAAAGGAGGTCGCACAAGTCTTCACATTGTTTTACATACGTTGTAGCAACATGGACATCTCCAAATGGCGTTGAAAGAGTCACATACTGTATTTATAAGGTATAATTCACCCAAAAATGTAATTTCTTTCTTAATGTAATGATGTGTATTCACGGTGACGAAATGATACGGGAGCTGACGCACTGTTTGTTTACTACTGAGAGGATGCGTGCGTGCCCGTGAATGATCCCTTTAATGAATGATACTTTAGTGAACAGAACCTGCTCAAATCTACCATTAAAAGTCTATACAAAATTGAGCATTTTAACCAACAGTAGACCTACACACAGGCCTAATATTATTATTGTTGTTTTATCATATGTTTGAGAATAACAATAAGAATAGCCTCAGCATATTAACCTTTATTTTACATCTACAGAATCGTATAAACATAAGTAAATAACATAAGTAAATTTCTCTGCTGTATACTCGATATACAAGACTACAGAATTACTCAGTTTTATTTCTTACTCAGCGCGAGTCATTATTATAGTCTGGTACAATGAGTACAAATGCATCCGTTTATTTTTTGTTGTTGTTGTCAACCTTGTGATTATAATAGTGTGCCTGTGGTTACTTTTCCAATGAATAAAACTTAACAACCAAGCGTGAATCCTCAAACAATCATGTCGTTTCATATCATTTCATATCTACTAATGACGACTGCTTCAAAAGATGAATCAATTTGACAAATTATTTTATAATAGCCACTTCTTAATAGTACCTCTACGTCATTAGAATTCATTATAACATTGTACAATATGTATTTGGCTTATCATTATGCTAGCAATTACAATAATGTGCCAGGCCTACATAAACGCACAAGACATAAAACATTAGATGCACAACACAAGTCTTCAAGAGTCCAGATCTCTCCAAAAAACAAAGCATAACATGAATAAAACAAATAAACCATCT
Organism: Danio choprae; assembly: GCA_903798125.1. Classification (NCBI taxonomy): domain Eukaryota; kingdom Metazoa; phylum Chordata; class Actinopteri; order Cypriniformes; family Danionidae; genus Danio; species Danio choprae. The sequence continues at coordinate 12,952 of CAIGQW010051049.1, forward strand.
CTTCTGTAAGATAAATACACAACCAAAATAGCACAAATAAATATTCTAATATAGTGCAAATGATAAATAATATAAAACTACAAGACACAGAAACATCTCTGCTTTTAGTCTATGCCTTATTTAACTGTCAAATGGCTACTGGTATGAAACCATTTTAGTATTGTTTAGCTCTACAGCTTTAAAGATATGCGAGATGCTGAAATACACTGTACTTCTTATCCTAAACACTTCAATTCATAAAAGGACTCCACCCATGACCCATGAGGCAGGTCCTGGCACCGCGTTGGGCAGCATAACATTGTCCACGGTTATATAACGGGAGCAGCATGCCAAGGGAACAGCCGTATTAATACTAGTCGAGCAGATATAGGTACACTCCTCACACCCGGCCTGGTTTCTAGGCTGTATAGCAATAAACATGCAGGTGGTGCAACTGGCTCCATCTAAACTCTGAGGAGGTGGAAAAACAGGGTGAGGTTTCTAAGAAACACTGTTAACCTTATAAAGCATCACAAGAGGAGCTCACATAAAATATATATATTAGGCTCAAAGAGCTGATGTCAAATTATGACATAATTAGTAATAAAATAAAGCAAAATATGAAATTCAGCAAGACTGAATCTGGTCAAAAAAAATCTACCAGCTGACACTATAGTTTAGGTCACAATTCATGGTATTAACAAACCAATAATTAACATTATTAGTTTAATAAACTACTAATTACTGTTTATTAATAGTTATAAGGTAGAAGGTAGGTTTAGGTTTTGGGTAGGATTAGGGATGTAGCATAAAACCGTACTTTATAACTAATAATGAACAGTTAATATCTTAATAATAGGCAGGTTATAAGCCAGTAGCATAGTATGAATTGTGACCTAAACTAAAGTGCTACCGTCAGCACAGTGGTTAGCACTGTCGCCCCACAGCAAGAAGTTGGCATTCCTGTGTGGAGTTTGCATGTTGGCGTGGGTTTCCTCCGGGTGCTTCAGTTTCCCACTAGTCCAAACACATGGACTATAGGTGAAATTGGTCAGTGTATGACTGTGTGTGTGTGTGTGTCCATATGCTGGATAAGTTGGCAGTTCATTCCACTGTGGCGACCCCTGATAAATAAAGGGACTAAGCTGAAGGAAACTTTTTGAATTAATGAATGACTAGCGTGTATAAGTGTTACCATATATTGCTTTCCTTTTTCTTTGCTTTTCATCCTGACATATTATAGCAAAAAAAACTCATTTATAATAAACAAGCTACGAGTCCTTCAGATATAAAAAAAATAATAATAATTAACATGTGAATTTTGTCTCTTTTTTTTATTCAAGTAAAACAAATGAACTTTTTTTTTATTTAATTACATTTTGTAAAGTATGCTACCTATTATTTGCATCCTGAATAAGTATTGTCAGATTAATTTATTTTAATGCAGTCAATGTATCCGTTAGTTCAGGTCTGGCCTTGATGTTGATGCATAAACAATAAATCATGGCTATTATTTCTACAACCATTTCTGGCGATAATTAAAGGTGAGCATGTTCTGCTCTCCATGTTTAAAAACACATATTTGTGCTGTAAATGTTTGGTGCGGGCCTTTTAGTTAGGTGAATGTGTCTTATATTTCCCTGAAGCAGAAACAGTTTTACAAATGTAGATATTAGTAGAAAATATGGCTTTTACATGTTTGCGGACATTTTTTTTATTGGAGTACTGATTAGGAAGATTAATAAAAAAAACTAAAGTAATAATTTGGGCTGCTAATTGTGGCCTTTAATATTAAAGCAAAAAGAAAAAACTATTCAAACATAATACGAACAATAAAAACATACAAACAAACAAGATACATCAGACATTTTACATTAATAAAAACATTTGCCGGTCAAATCTTTAATGAGTAATTCTTTAAAACTTCATTAAAAATGTATTCTACATACATTAAAAGCGGGACAGTCTAATAAAATGTTTAACAGAGAGAAATCTTGGAAAATATGCAATGAGTAGGGTATTCGTAATATACTGGTAATACATTAGCTGAGAAAGGTATTTTTAAAATACATTATTTTACATTTAGTGCCATATATGCCTATTTGTGATATCACTGACATTGTTAAAAATAAAATTGCTTAATTGTTTTTAATTGCTTATTGCGATGTGAATTATTACTGTGATTTTATTATGAAAGTTTGTATTTTTGCCTTTGGTTGCATTCTTATTATGTTCGTAAATATTGTGGTGCTTAGAAAGGTGAGTCATAATTAAACATTATGCATTATTATTACTCATATATAATTTACAGCATCTCTACTTGTAAAATAAGTGCAGACATTATTTCACACTGCATGAAAATAAACCTAAACTGTAAAAAATATGCAGCATGGTGGCGCAGTGGGTAGCACAATCGCCTCACAGCAAGAAGGTCGCTGGTTCGAGCCTCGGCTGGGTCAGTTGGCATTTCTGTGTGGAGTTTGCATGTTCTCCCCGTGTTGGCGTGGGTTTCCTCCGGGTGCTCCGGTTTCCCCCACAATTCCAAAGACATGCGCTATAGGTGAATTGGGTAAGCTAAATTGTCCATAGTGCGTGTGTGTGTGTGTGTGAATAAGTGTGTATGAATGTTTCCCAGTGATGGGTTGCAGCTGGAAGGGCATCCGCTGTAAACAATTTCACTTAGCAATAAAACCAATTCTGATTCTGATATGCTGGATAAGTTGGCGGTTCATCCCGCTGTGGCGACCCCTGATGAATAAAGGGACTAAGCCGAAAAGAAAATAAATGAATGAATGTAAAAAATATCCCTAAATTAACAGTTTTCCGTATTTTGTGATTCATGTTTTTATTTTTCCCATTTATTTATGCTTTTGAATTGCATTATGGGACCTTGATCTTTCTTTAACAACTTTATACTTAATAGATGTCTACTTAATAGTGTGCAGTGCTGTATTGTGTGGGTTGGTGTTGTATATTACTCTACAGAAACCTTGTAATAAACTGCAGCACATTTTCTGTTACAGACTTATTTCTCTAGATATTATTTCTTATACATTTTTTTTAAATACTAAAATGTCACTAAAAGTCACTTTGTGAAACTGTAGTGTTAAATTTTCAACATCAAAAGTCGACAGAGCAGAGATCAACATCCCATAATGCAATTTAGTGGAAAACAACTGTTAATTAACAGATATTTTTTTTACAGTGTACGAGGACTCCAAAGCAAAAGCACATGTATACGAGTATGTGTGTGTGTGATGTTGAAGTCACTACTGCAGAAAGTACAAGTAAAAATGGGTCAAAGCTGCTGCAGTGCTGAATCTGAAGTCAGACAGTCGTCTGAGGGATAGCTAACCAAGCACACATCACCTTAAAATACATTTAATGTTAGTCTAAAAAATAATATCTGCCAAAATGGAGTGTGCTGCATATAAAAATGAAACTAACGAGGAATGTTATGTAAATGCATTTCTACACTGCATACAATAAAAGTATAAAATCATTGCATAATCGTTCTGCCTTTATTGCACTTGCTGCTTTCTTTTTAATATAATGCATTCAATAAAAGCAATAATATTTTGCAAAGAAACAACTGTTGTATAATAAATTCAAACCTGCAGCAGCTTAAATGAAGTCTACTTGTAAAGTGCTTTTCACAACAATTCATTCCAAAGCAGCTTTACAAAAGGTGCACATCATGTCATTACAGTCGACATCAGAAAAGTTAAGGAGTCGTGTATAGGGTGTGCACTTTATAAATAATTAACCTGCAGTTATACAGTATATAGTGTCCTTACAAATATATTTATGTATTTGCACGTAATAATAAGACGTGTTCAATGTGAAAATAAAAGCAAATACAGCATTCAATCTGAATTAGAGGGTATTATCATGTTTTAAAACTCTAATTTGAATTAGTTTCATATTTTCAGGTTTTAAGATGTTTGTAATTTCTGCAAGGATTTTTTTAAACATTTTATCGAGACTAAAATTGTATGAAGATCTGAGTTGAACTTAAAAATATTGTTTTTCCTAGGCCTGGAATGCACACTTTTGACATTTAAATCCCTGTTCTTGATTTTAATGACTGTGATACACTAATAAACAGCTATTTTATGGTCAAATATGTGTTCAATATCATAATATCAGCATTATTCAGTGTATTAATTTACTGAAGCACCGAAACCGCGCGTACAGCTCGGCGGTGTCACAAACACTAGTGAGCTGCCTACATAGACTGCATTTTCTGGTCAACAGTGCTGTCCATTTGGAACCAGCCAATGATCTCTAATCTTCAAAATATCAGTATTGTGTCTATGTAGAAAACTGTGTATTTGACACACAGCCGTTTGTGTCAGTCAGGAGAGCTAACGCTCAGCTAATACTCGCTAGCTCAGCTAACGTAACATCTATAAAAACGACAAACAGAGTTGCTAGATCAAGCATATAGATATTCATAGGCAACTAATGGCAATTATATAGATATTTATTTTATTAAAATATATTTTAGCCGTCACTTGGCTTGAAACTCACCCTCAAGCAGGCGCTGAATGATGCTGTCTATGTTGAGTTTGTCGATGTCAGCCATGACTAGCCGAGTAAAACACAAACACCACCGCTTAAAACACACCAGACACGACAGATAAAACGACTGCGATTAAAATCAAACTGGTTTATCACACAAAACTCTAAAAGAAAAGATTAAAAAAACCTCGAGCGGCCCGTTAGACGCGCGTGCTGCGGCGGTGGCGCACCGGCTCTGCGGAAGGACACGCAATTCGGCCCGGTTTCACCGCTGCTGGAAACGGGAGCGCGGATTAATACAAAGCGAAGGAATAAAAGTAGTGCGGAGGAAATAGGAGGGCGTGCCGCTGACTTTCACAATAACGTGTGACGTTGAATGTTAATTGGAATAAAATTTGTTTTAAAGCTATTTAATATTTTAAAAACACATGTATACATATATTTTATATTTTAACATTACTTTTTACGTCAACCAACAACGCCCTTTGGCATGGTGTCATTACTGAAACAACTATTGTTTCATCTGTAAAGTATTATCGCATATATGCATTTAATTTATGCTGATTCAGGTATATAAATGTATTAGAATGACAGTATTTGACATTACTCTTTATGCGAACTAACCACATCTTTTGCCAACTGTCATTCATTATAGTAGCCTAATAAAAAAATATTATTAATTTGTAGTTTTTTCGCATTATAAATTAATTTATGCTAATTTAGTCATAAAAACTAGCTTTACAGTATTTGACATTACTTTTTATATTAACTAATCACATTCTTCGTCAGCTGTCAATTATTATAGTAATAAAAATACTATTTAATTTGTAGTATTTTCGCATTACAAATTAACTTATGCTAATTTAGTCATAAAAACTAGCTTTACAGTATTTGACATTACTTTTTTATGTTAATTAGCCACATCCTACGTCAAGTATCAACACATGGACCATTATGTATTTAGTAATTTTTGGTAATGTATTTACTCAGTATGCATTTAATTTATGCTCATTTAGGTATAAAAAGACTACAGTATTGCAGAGCAGATTAGATGGATGATAAATAGGGTCTATAGATGTTTACCATCTCACCTTTTAGGAGATATTAGTTTTCCTTCTTGTTGCAGCATCCTGATCACGTCAGATTAATTGCAGAACAAACCACATTAAACACATTGACACAACTCTGTTCATTTCATTTGCTTCACAACAAAACAACATTGTGTATACTTGAATTCTTGCAAACGCACATTATAGCGGGCTATTCCCCTTATATTAATAATAAACCCAAAATATAGCATGCGTTTTTTAACGAAAAGGAGATATTTTTTTATTCCTACCTCAATGAAACAGAACCGTGGCGTCCTCTGGTGTTTGTTGCCTGTAATGTGCATTTACTTTCATTACAACTGAACAGATTGTGATTAGAAATCCAACCCATAGCCTAATACAAACACAACAAAACCTAAATTAATGATAATAATAATAATAATAACAATAATAATAATAATAACAATAATAATAATAATAATAATAATAATAATAATAATAATAATAATAATAATAAT
>CAIGQW010051051.1:0-12368 GCA_903798125.1 Danio choprae
TCCTGAAAAATATCTAGTCTAATATTATGTGCTGTCATCATGGCAAAGAGAAAATAAATCAGTTATTAGAAATTAGTTATTAAACTATTATGTTCAGAAATGTGTTGAATAGAAATTGGGGAAAAATATGCAGGGGGGCTAATAATAATAATGTATAATAATGTTTAACCTCACTTACATTAAAAATAACAACATTGTATAGCTTTCCATTGAAAATGAATGAGGGGAACAAAATCTTCAGGATCCAGGCCAATGAAAAAAAGAAAGGGTACAGGAACTATATCACTGTCTGCGCTGAAATGTAGATGTAATAAAGTACGTTTCTTCGGCCTCTTAAAAGGTCTGCTGACAGGAAAGTAATATTTGACAATCATAAATCAGATTTCCTCTCTCTCTCTCTCTCTCTCTCTCTCTCTCTCTCTGCATGTGTGGTGGTGGTTTGCTCAGATTTCTCCAAGGTGTTGAAATCCCTGACGGCGGACAGCACACGGGATGATCTGCTGGCGTTTATCCAGCAATACGGCAGTCATTATATCTCTGAAGCGCTCTACGGGTCTGAACTCACCTGCAACATCTACTTCCCCAGCAAGAAGTCCCAGCAGCAGCTCTGGCTCCAGTACCAGAAAGGTAGGAGAATGGAGAGATCGGGATCCTCATAGACAAATAAATAAACTATTTCATTTCCTTGTGCCTTTAAGTGTCTCTTATGCAGTGCTTTTCTCTGTGCTTCATACAGCGGGGGGATATAAGTGCTGAACACGTCACCATTTCTCTAAGAAAACATGTATCTAAAGGTGCCGTATCCATATGTAAAATAAAACAAAACTAATAGGTTTACAAATTAAGTTATGCGTAATAAAATGAAATGACGCAAGGAAAAAGTATTGAACACATGAAGAAAGGGAGGTGTAGTTGGGCAGTGAAAGCCCAGACAGCAGCTGAAATCTCTCAGTAGTTCTTCAGCAACCCTCTGCTCTTCCTCAATGTAAATGAACATCAGCTGCTTCAGTCCAACATCTACATTAGCACGAGGATGAAGATGAAACCATTTCAGCAAGACAATGATCCAAAACACAGCCAAGGAGACTCTCGGATGCTTTCAGAGAAAGAAAACCAAGAATGGCCCAGCCAATCACCTGACCCGAATCCAATATTCATTCATTCATTTTTATTTCGGCTTAGTCCCTTTATTAATCTGGGGTCGCCACAGCAGAATGAACCACCAACTTATCCAGCATATGTTTTACGCAGCGGATGCCCTTCCAGCTGCAACCCATCTCTGGGAAACATCCATAAACACCCATTCACACTCATACACTACGGACAATTTAGCTTACCCAATTCCCCTATACTTTATGTCTTTGGACTTGTGGGGGAAACCGGAGCACCCGGAGGAAACCCACGCCAACACGGGGAGAACATGCAAACTCCACACAGAAACGAACCAGCGACCTTCTTGCTGTGAGGCGAACGTGCTACCCACTGCGCCACCGTGAGGCCCCCGAATCCAATAGAAAATACAAAATAAAGCTCAGATCTCATAGACGAGACCCACTGAAGCAGCAAGATTTTGACACTGTTGAAGTCTGTGAGAAAAAAACTTTTATATCAAGTATTTAATGCATTTCAGTAGTTCAGCACTTTGTCATTTCATTATTACACACAACTCATTTTTCATTCAGCTTTATGTTTGTTTTGTTTGTTTGTTTGTTTGTTTTTTTTACCAAAAATCTGATTCAATCCCATGTCAACGGCTCCTGTAAAAATATTACTCCCAGGAAAAAACATGACGTGTTCAATACTTACTTCCCCCGCTGTATATGAGCTTCAGCATATAGACATGAGGGACAGTATTGCAAGTTATTATATACATACAGCTCTCTTATCTCACCGAGCACATTGAGTATAAAGCCAGGTCAAAGTCTAGAAATGTATGAAATGTATGAGAGACTACACAGTGTGAGTCTCTTGGTTATCTTCTACCCTTCACGTCATATGTCAAAATATTCCCTCCAAGGAAACCTCTGGACACTGAAAATATACATGACTTCATAGAGCCTAAGGGTCTGTTTACATCTGATCACTTCATATGTTTTCTCTGATCAGCTACACTGTACAAAGTGATTATTTACCTTACTTATTTTTTTTTATTATTAAATCCATTGCCTTAAAAGCGACAAGTTGACTTAAAAAAGGGAGTAAACCTGTTGCCTTAAAAGCGGTGTGTGTGAGTGTGTGCATGTGTGTCTGGGCTCAGTGAGGTTATATTTCCTCTGAAGAGCAGACCGAGACTCTCACTGATGTGACTCTGGGTCTAAAGCTGGACAGATCTGCCCGCAAGGCATCATTTCAACCCACTGAAGTGTCATCCTTAAGATGTTTAAGTTCAGAAAGGTAGACAGGAGGAACTGGTGAATCTCTGAGCTGCAGGCCGGGATGGTGAAGGCAGAAAATGTGGGGATTCACAAAAACAGTCGGGATTCTCTGTGGAAATGTGGGATCTTCCATTGTAGGACCTAAGATTTGGAGTAAGATTCTGTTTTGGGGGGTTTAAAGGGCTCATGAACTAAATCAAGTCAAATCAATTCAAATTTATTTAAATAGCACAATAAAAAGAGCACTAGTGGACCATTGTGCTGTACAAAATGTCTGCTTAATGATAATAACAAATGGATATAAATGACCACAGTGCGCTTAAAGGGGGTTTAAAGGGGTCGTGAACTAAATCAAATCAAATCAAATTTATTTATAAAGCACAATAAAAATAGATGTTGACCACTGTGCTTAAAAATGAATGAATGAATGAATCAATCAATCAATCAATAAATCAATCAATCAATAAATAATAAATAAATAAATAATAAATGACCACAGTATACTTAAATAAAGACTAAGAGTGTAGAAAACCACTGATTAACAGTTTTACAGCATAAATGTAATTGTTAATTTACTTGTAAATGTTGAAGTATTACTGGCAACCAAAATGTCTGCTTAAAAATGAATGAATGAATAAATAAACAACAACAACAGTAATAATAACAACAATAATGATAATAATAATGGGGCCTCACGGTGGCGCAGTGGGTAGCACAATCGCCTCACAACAAGAAGGTCGCTGGTTCGAGCCCCGGCTGGGTCAGTTGGCGTTTCTGTGTGGAGTTTGCATGTTCTCCCCGTGTTGGCGAGGGTTTCCTCCGGGTGCTCCGGTTTCCCCCACAAGTCCAAAGACATGCGGTATAGGAGAATTAGGTAAGCTAAATTGTCCGTAGTGTATGAGTGTGAATGGGTGTTTATGGATGTTTCCCAGTGATGGGTTGCAGCTGGAAGGGCATCCGCTGCGTAAAACATATCCTGGATAAGTTGGTGGTTCATTCCGTTGTGGCAACCCCAGATTAATAAAGGGACTAAGCCGAAAAGAAAATGAATGAATGAATGAATGAATGAATTTTGGGAAATATTTTTAATTCAGTTTGGCATGTTAAAAATGTTGAAGTCATAAAAAAAAAATCAGACAAACTCAGGTGCCGATTTTATTGCGCGCAATTGGTCGTGAATGATGACAGAATTAGCATTTTTTGGGTGAACTATCCCTTTTAATTTGCTCCAGAACATGACTGAAAACCGAATATATTACTAATATTACAACCAAGATGTTTAGACACGAAGCATTATCTAAAGCTTGTAGGTAAGATACTTTTAAGATCCACCTTTGACATACAAGGACACTTAAACGCAAAATATGCTCATAAAAAAATGTAGTTTTCCCCCTTCATTTAAACCAATGCTTTTACTCTGACGGCAGGCTAGTAAATATCTCCTGGATTCAACAAGCCTTTGGTTCCTGCCACAGAGTGATGCTTTCACAAACTGGATTACACTACAAACCGATTCACAGTAAACGATTAACAGCAATAGACAGTTTTATTATCTTATCATTGTACTAACAATAAATTTAAAGCATTTCTTCAAGCTTACCGGTCTGCAGTTCAATGGTCTCGTAATATATAGAACATGTTTATTGTCACAGAAATCAGAAAGTCAATTAACTGACAGGCTTTAGGTATAGGGGCACTTTAAAAATAAGAGCATTATGGGAACTCATTACAAGGATGAACATGAACAATCACAGTAGTGTTTTGAGTCGGCACGTTTCACATTTCCAAACCAAATCAAGCATGTCCTATTGAAGGAATATCTTTGTTCAGGTTAAGCTCAATGAACAGAACTTGTGGCTTAATGCGGACCATGTCAAAGTGATTTCAGTGTGACTAAAAGGATTTAAGTAAGTAGTTCAGTAAGGCATTTACAACTGATGCAGATCAAACAACAAAACTGATTGCAGAACTTCCCCTGTTCTGCTTCTATGTGTAAACTTATGTCCGCAATGTTTCTAACTCCATTACCATGATAATGTAAACCCTAAACCTACTCTTAATAAAGAACATTTGAACAAGAAACAAATTAATAAGCAGCTTACCATAAGCATGACACTTCCTATGGTCTGATTTACATAGGCATCTCCTTTCCATAACCTTTCCATTTTCCTTTTGTGAATTAGTCACTCCAGTAATAATCAATATTATGCCACAAATTCTGTTCCCAGATTATTCCTTTAATACCATCTATGTAGCAATTATAAAACAAAACACTTTCTCAAAACACTATCTTATTGCATGTATAGCAGCACAGAAAACCCATAAATAACAAATGAGAACTGACTTGCATGCATGAAGAACAATATCCTCAGTTATTGCCATCAGTTGTGCTATATTTCAAATTCCATTTGCTCAAAGCATCCACAGTAATACCCATAAGCCATCCTCCATTTGTTTCATGGCAGTGGTGAATGGTTGCGTCTCAAGCTGCCTGATCCCGGCCACTATATGCCACAGGTCAGAAATCACCGAGAAGCATCAGTAATGAAGCCATTGAATTAAAGTGACTAGTCTTATAAATTGTCCACACAGGAGTCTTAACACGTAGAGGAACGTCTCCTTTGCAAGTATGTGTAGACCTTCACACAGTGGTCCCAGCAATCTAAGACAAGCAATTGTCCCTTCTGGGTAACAGCTACCCCTACAGGGCACGTAAGACCCTCTTGGATGAGAATATTGTAGCCTCCTTCTTTGGGGAATTGCAGGATCTCCTTACGGCCACTGTCTGTCACGATCAAGTCCCCATTAGAGTCCACACACATGCCGGTGATACAACGAAAGTCCTCAGTCTCGGAGAAGAAGTGGCTGAGTTGCTTTCCCAGCTGCCCGTCCATTCCTACTGAGCCAATAGAGAAGCCCCCCTCGAGGTGATGTTCGTTGTGCCTATTCTCGATATTCAGACCCAAGCCCTGCGTGAAGTAGACTGTACCTGAGGAGTCGCAGGTTACAAATTTGGGCCTGACAGCAGAGCACAGTCGGTTGTAGTTCACAACCCCTACGTTACGGTCTACAGCCAGGCACCATAACTTTCCTCCCTCAACATCTGACACCACAAACTGCCCCGAAGGCATGGCCGCAATTCCCCATGGCTTAATTAGCTGGTTCTTGTGACAGGCAATGCAGTGGCCATCAGTGGTGTAAACCTTCACGGAGTTGTCGTAGTTATCGGTGACGCCGATGAGGCCCTGAGCTGTGATTGCAATGGAGAGAGGGATGAGGTTGGGAAGGTCAGCACCAAGGAAGCTCAAAACAAAGTTGTCTATGCTACTCGGATTGCGCCGTATTTCCCTTTGGAAGCCCTTGCGGTTGAAGATCTGTATGCGGTAGTTTCCTCGATCGGCTACGAGAACCTCACCTTGCGGCGTGACGCAAATGCTAACCGGCAAGTTGAACATTCCCGGAAGATTGCCCTTGCAACCCATCTTTTTTACAAATTGACAAAGTTGCCCACCGGAGGCTCCTGGAGAAGGTCCTCCTCCATCAACAGACTTAGATTTGAAGCTTCCAGGAGAAGCACAAACAGCTTCTTCAACTGCCGGCACCATGTCAATATCTCGATAAATGTCTAAAGGAGCGGAAGTGGCAGTGGGGAAATCAAGTCCATCTTCTTCTTCTTCAACATTGACATTGCAGGGTTTTGTAGCCAGCTGCCCTACCTCCAATGACGTTGAGCTCTCAATTTTAACAAGTTCGGGATCCTGCAGTTTGAGAACGACAGGCAGATTGGTTTTTAAATCCAGATCTTCTTCTTCATCATTATTGCTTCCCTCTTCCAGCAGAGCAATATCTGTCTGCTTGATTCTCATAGTAAGATAGTCGCACCTCGATACAACCTGCACTTCTGCGATATTAAGCATGTATGTTTGCTCCTCCAGAATCTGTGCGTTGAGTTTCTCTATTTCGGCTAAGGAGGTGGCGAAGGCACGGCGTGAGCGGCCAAGTTCCTCCTGAAGCCGCAACTCAGCCTTGGCATACTCCTGCTGTACAGCCTTATACTTCATTCGGAGCGATTTGGTCACATTATCGATAGCTGCTTTCTTCTTCTGAATATTTCCCATTGCCTCCCGTAGGTCTGAAAGCTTTTCTCCGATATCCTTCCGGCGCTGTTCTGCAGCCATGCGAATGGCTTGTACGACGTGACCCTGCCGCTGGTGACCCTCGTTTTTACAAATATCACACAACACAATGCTGCAATCGCAACAGTACTGACGGGGAAGGCGGTTTTTACAAGACTTGCACATGAGACCCATGTTAGAGCTACATGCACTTGCACAGTCAATGATCTTCAGCACGGTGAGATTGTCGGCCAGCTGCGAAATACTGCTCATGCGGGACACCTTGCTGCAGAATGGGCAGCGCACGCCATTTATCGTGCTGGCGAGGAGTTTCTCAAGGCACTGGCGACACACTGAGTGACCACACTGCAGAAGTTTGGGTCGAAGCTGATCCTGGTTGTAGGTCTCTAGGCAGATGGGGCATTCCAGCACCTCGCGAACCAATTCTGGATCTAGAGACGTTGGGGTGGCCATGATGCCTTTTAGTGCCAAAGCCGTCTATAGAGGAGGAAAAAAAAAGTCATGTCTATATGTTTGATGTGTATTAACCTCAGCTATAATAAACAACTCTCACACTAGTCACTGGGTAAAATATAGTATCTAATATGGCCTGTTGCAAAGCTGATTTCAAGTAAATGGGCATATTTACTTAGAGCTGTGGTGAAAAATTGCATTGCATTGATTCTCTCTTGAATCAATTCTGGCTTAGTTTTTTTTAACAGCAGATGGCGCTGTATGCTATACAAACAGCCATACTCTGGTTTGCATCCACTTCCTTAAGTTACATGACTTAGGCGAATGCACAAGCACTATTCCTTGTGTGCATTTGACTGTACGGTTAAAAAAAACTAGCCTAGAGCACCCTCTGCTGTTAAAAACTTGCCTAGAGCGCCCTCTGCTGTTATAAACTAGCCTAGAACGCCCTCTGCTGTTAAAAACTAGCCTAGAGCGCCCTCTGCTGTTAAAAACTAGCCTAGAGCACCATCTGCTGTTAAAAACTAGCCTAGAGCACCATCTGCTGTTAAAAACTACCCCTGAGCACCCTCTGCTTTTATAAACTAGCCTAGAGTGCCCTCTGCTGTCATAAACTAACCTAGAACGCAATCTGCTGTTAAAAACTAGCCCTGAGCTCCCTCTGCTGTTATAAACTAGTCTAGAACGCCCTCTGCTGTTAAAAACTTGCCTAGAGAGCCATCTGCTGTTAAAAACTAGCTCCGAGCGCCCTCTGCTGTTATAAACTAGCCTAGAGCACCCTCTGCTGTTATAAACTAACCTAGAACGCCCTCTGCTGTTATAAACTAGCCCTGAGCGCCCTCTGCTGTTATAAACTAGCCTAGAGCGCCCTCTGCTGTTGTAAACCAGCCTAAAGTGTCATCTGCTGTTAAAAACTAGCCTAGAGCACCATCTGCTATTATAAACTAGCCTAGAGCGCCCTCTGCTGTTAAAAACTTGCCTAGAGAGCCACCTGCTGTTAAAAACTAGCTCCGAGCGCCCTCTGCTGTTATATACTAGCCTAGAGCGCCCTCTGCTGTTGTAAACCAGCCTAAAGTGTCATCTGCTGTTAAAAACTAGCCTAGAGCACCATCCGCTATTATAAACTAGCCTAGAGCGCCCTCTGCTGTGAAAATCTAAGCTCAGAATCTATTCAAGCGAGAATATCGATGCATTTTGAACATTTCAGAATAATTTTTTCTAGCTATTTTTCGCCACACCTCTATTTTAAACATTTTTTTAACTCATAACATACTTTTTCCATGTGTACGCATCACAAAACATATTACAAGATTTAACAAATGTTCTCCAATCACAACTTTAACTAAAAACACTGCAACATACTGTCGAAACTAACTAACTAGTGTTAACCAATTAGTGTAATACAGAACAGGGCCATACTGCTCACAGCTTATTTACTCATGACATTTTCTTTTAAACATTCAATTATTCACTTGCTTTTAAAAATGAATCAAAATGTGAATCTTTGTCCATCACTATCTAGTCCTGGCAAAGAGAAATAAAATAAAATAGTCTGAGATAAAGAAGAAGAAGTATAAACAAGCACGAACTATCTGCAAACTTTACACTAGAGTTGAGCCGGTGAAGAAGTCTCGAACTACATTCAGTCATTTACGACAGAAAGTGAAAGTAAAAACAGAAGGAGCTTCCACATCTGCTGCCACATTTCTCTGAGAATATCTGAAGTATCAATGATATTTAATATAATGATAATCTCTTAGCACTAATGGAACATCAACATGCTTTTTTTGTTATTCATCTATTTATTAATTGTCTTTAATTAACATTGATCAATAATATGACATTATGCAATGTGACACACAATTTAATAACAAATACATGCATGCACAATATTTAAATGTCTTACACTCAAGTTCATGTCCTTTTATTTTCTTGTCTTTCTTACTCTCTATTTGTCATTCTTCCCCTGTTGACAATGAGCCTGTTTCAGTAAGGAGGTTCAACCAACTCGGGGTTTAAACTTGAGCTCTGAGTTGACTTACCGAGAGATTAAAAACTCAGAGTTTCCGGTTTCAGAACCGCTGATCTGAGTTAGATCAATCAAGTCTGAGTAGACTAATTCAGAGTGAAGCGTGCACACCGCGGCTATAAAAAGGCATTATCAGTGGAGGGCAGATATTACGAGTGACCCATGGAAACATCTGGAAAAAAAAAAAAGAGATCAGCATTTTTTTCACCAGCTGAACTTGATGTGCTCATGCAAAGCTATAGCAAAAAGCTACACCACTGCATCGGCGAAACAGAGTTAGCGTGGTAAAACATAGCTGCACAAGTTAATGCGGAAGTTTACATTTAAAATATTTAAAGTATTTAAATATTTAAGTATAATAAAAAAATAAGTAATGTAATGTGTGACGTTATGGGCAGCATGGTGGCGCAGTGGGTAGCGCTCTCGCCTCACAGCAAGAAGGTCTCTGGTTCGAGCCTCGGCTGGGTCAGTTGGCATTTCAGTGTGGAGTTTGCATGTTCTCCCCGTGTTTGCGTGGGTTTTCTCCGGGTGCTCCGGTTTCCCCCACAAGTCCAAAGACATGCGGTAAAGGTGAATTGGGTAAGCTAAATTGTCCGTAGTGTATGTGTGTGAATGAGTGTGTATGGATGTTTCCCAGTGATGGGTTGCAGCTGGAAGGGCATCCGTTGCGTAAAACATATGCTGGATAAGTTGGCGGTTCATTCCGCTGTGGCGACCCCAGATTAATAAAGGGACTAAGCCGAAAAGAAAATGAATGAATGAATGAATGTGACGTTTATTGACTTTTCACTTGAAAAAGTGGAGAATTGGCCGTAATTTTGAAGTCATTTCAGATGAAATTGCATTAAATTACATAAAATAGGCGACTGCATAGTTTCTACAACACATTTGACAAAACAAGACTGCATATAACCTTAACTCAATGTTCAGTGGACATGTTTAATTGAAGGTTCCCACTTTTGCACACGTTGATCAGTTTAAGATAATATTTCTAAAATTGAGTTTTTAATAAGGGCAATGCGGTGGCGCAGTGAGTAGCACAATCGCCTCACAGCAAGAAGGTCGCTGGTTCGAGCCTCTGCTGGGTCAGTTAGCATTTCTGTGTGGAGTTTGCATGTTCTCCCCGTGTTCACGTGGGTTTCCTCCGGGTGCTCCGGTTTCCCCCACAAGTCCAAAGACATGCGCTATAGGTGAATTGGGTAAGCTAAATTGTCCGTAGTGTATGTGTGTAAATGGGGGTGTGTGTGAATGAGTATGTATGAATGTTTCCCAGTGATGGGTTGCAGCTGGAAGGGCATCCGCTGCGTAAAACATATGCTAGATAAGTTGGCGGTTCATTCCTTTGTGGCGACCCCAGATTGATGAAGGGACTAAGCCGAAAAGAAAATGAATGAATGAATGAGTTTTTAATAGATGTAAAAGTGCCTTTATTATTGATCGAGTGGTGGAGGTTGATGTGACGTTTACAATGTAAGCAGTACTAAAATACAGTTTTTCCGAACCAGTAATAATCCCATTAATCTAGTTACAGCACATGTCCCTGTCGAAGGTCAGTGAATTTAAGATAATTATTTATTTTTTGCAGTAATATCAAAGGTAAAACTTAAAACTATGGTATTGAATCTGATTGTAATTTTCCCAAAAATGGACAAGCCGTAACGGATTCTTTGTGTGACTGAAATGTAGGCAAGGAATGACTAAGGCTAAGGCGAGAAATACCGCTTCGTCTTTAAAAAAAAGGGGAGAAGACCGACAGAAACTCAGAGTTTAGAGAATAAACCCTGCCCCTGACCAGGTTAGGTTTACCACGGTAACTGAGTATAAGTTACCTCTCTTTCAGAAACAGGCTTGACTTACCCTGCTTTCTCTAGTTAGACAAACCGGCCATTTTGAAACGGAAAACCCAGAGTTTCTCTCATTTCAGGGTTAACATACTCTGAGTTTTCACTTAACCTCCTTTCTGAAACGGGGCCAATGTACTGTATATTGATATTTAAGTGTATTGTTTACAAATACTGTTTACATGTCAACTCTGCATTATATTTGCATTAATAATAGTATAAAATAAACTCCCATGCTCAAATGATTACATGAAAAAACACTTGCATTGTGCATTACCAAAAATGCTACAACAGTGCAGACAATGGATGGGAAAGCCTGGGAAAAAATGTCACGTCATTATAAAAGACATGCACTGATGCTGATTCTTCATTTACTGGCTTTCTTACCACACCTAATGAGGTATTTTACCACATGATCATAAATTATTCAGGAAAAAACGATTCCAAAATATACAGAATTTAAGTAACAGCGTGTTTTGTGTTTATTTTGGTAGCCATATGGCTAACTAGGATCACCATCTTGATTCTGGACCACGCATAGTCATTTCTTACACCAGTTTTATGCATGCATTATCAACATGTCATATTAATGCAGCTCATAATATACCGTTTTGCTGTTATTATTATGTTTATATGCCCAATCAGCTGATTTGCAGGCCCAAATCTTCAAAACACTGCGATCGGAGTCTTGTCATTCGTGTCTACTAAGTGTGTGCCGTTTAAAATGAACTTTAGGTCACATACGCATGCTGAAAAGCATTCATGAGTGTTGACTTATTGATCGTTATATGATTTCTTACCTTCAGTTCAACAGTAGCCTTTGCTTGATGTGACGACGCGCGCGTCTCTCATGTCAGCGGGTGCGCGCGACACTGCGGAGGTGACGTCATAACGGCGGGTGTTTCTTTGTGTAAGTCCCGCCCCGGGGTGATTTCGTTTGCTGCAGCGCAGAAGAGTGTGTTGATTGACGCGCGCCGGAGCCAATCAGAGGGTAGTCTGCTGTTGTCACGCTTGATGCGCAAAGTAATTTCAGTGGCACATGTTAAAGAGCTCGCATTAATGCTGCTGGACACTCACGGGCGGGTCCCAAACGTCAGATACAAAACACCAGGGAATTATTTTAGGAATATTAAATCTTATATGTTACAATAAAAATGTGGTATTGAAAAGTTTATATTATATTATATTATATTATATTATATTATATTATATTATATTATAGTATATTATATTATATTATATTATATTATGTTATATTATGTTATATTATATTATATTATGTTATATTATATTGTATTATGTTATATTGTATTATATTATTCATTAATTTTCCTTTGGCTTAGTTATTGTATGATATTATATGATATTATTATATTATATTGTATGATATTATTCATTCATTCATTCATTCATTCATTTTCATTTCGGCTTAGTCCCTTTATTAATCTGGGGTCGCCACAGCAGAATGAACCGCCAACTTATCCAGCATATGTTTTATGCAGCGGATGCCCTTCCAGCTGCAACCCATCACTGG
>CAIGQW010051052.1:0-10037 GCA_903798125.1 Danio choprae
GGTATATATTCTGGACACCAAACTGGATTTTAGCTTGTAAGTAATGCTAAAAATATATATGACTCCCTTTATTTTTTGCTAAAAAAATTAATAAAATAAATTACAGTATAGACGTTGTTATTCTTTGTTTTAAGAAATGTAGATTTCATATAAACACTGCTCTTTTGAACTTCTACAATTTAATAAATCCTAGAAAACCAGTATCCTGGTGTACACGTTTTATTTTAGGCAGAACACCTGCTTTCAACACTGATGATGAAAAATTATTCTTGAGCACAGGATCAGATCATTCAAATGATGTCTGAAGGATCAAGTGATTTCAGTGAATTCAGCTCTGTCATTACACACATTAATATATTTTAAAATATATAAATCAGAATACAGCTTTTTAATAATATATTCATATTTAAATATTACTGTATTATTTTACCTTATAAGTATAACCCTCTGGTTCATTCAAGTCATTTTAGGTGACTGAAGTAGGCCATAAACTAGTCATAATAATCAAATTAATGTTTTACAGTCCCACAAAAGTGAGACCACAACTACAGTAGTTTGTGTACTGGTTTGTTCTTCTACACACACTCACATACACACCACAGAGAGCGAAAGGAGAAAGTGAACACAGAGGCCAGAATAGCAGCACTATATACTGTGACTGGAGAAATTGTTCTGATCCATGAGGCAACATCAAGGACCATGACAAAAACTCCAGAACATTTCTTCAGGGCGATTTTTACGCTATAAAAACCTCACCCTTACGCTTTCAAGGGGTTGTGAAATGGTGTATTTCTTTTAAGGATGACTAAAGTTTGGCGCCGGGTCAAAAGTAAAATTGAAAGAGGGAGGCAGAACTGGAGAAATAGCAGGAATACAGTAGGCTATGTGTCATTCAGTACCTCACTATTACAAGAATACTTCACTATCTGTCAGTACTACGCTTTATGCCTGTCTTTAAGCGTAGCATTGGCAGAAAGTGCAGCGATATAATAACAGGATAATGATAATAATCGACACTAACGTTAGCCTATTTACCCTGCTTGAGTTATATTTCTATTAAGCCCCCATCTATTTATGACATAACGTTGCTCAGTACATCTAAAATGACAGACAAATCGATTTGGGACATTCACTTTGCTGCGTTGTTTTAGTGCAGACAGTCTCAGTCTAACGTACTTCATATAACAGGGTGGACCTTAATAGGGAGGAAGTTTTAAGCTAATGATAATGATACACATTACATTATAGGAAAAAACAATTTCGGAGGAAAGAAAAGACGGACATGTTTATATCTAAGACTTACTTTGTTTTGGTTTTATACCCTTTAAACGGCACTTCAGGAAGATTATCCATTTGTAGGGGCAGTGAACGTAATGAGCGCCTGCTGATTATGGTCATGTGACTCAGTGCGGCGGAACCGCACGCTTAATTTTAAAGGGGTATTTCAGGCCATACATTAAAATGTGCTGTTAATGTTGCTGTTACATACCTTCTTCAGGCCATTCAAGATGTAGTCAGTGTTGGACGAAGTACAGTACACAAATTTAAAAGTACAGACACACTACTAAGAGTTTACCCAAGCATTGAAGGCAAGTAGCTACTTGATATTTTACATAGCCTGCTTGATTAGATTACTTAGATTAAGTATTGAAAGTAATAAATAAATAAATAAATAAATAAATAAATAAATAAATAAATAAATACAATTATTTATTCATAAACGTTTATTTTGCAAGAAAACATTTTGTTTTATTATAGAAACTTGTGCACTAGCCTACCACTAAATGTTGATAATGATAATTCCAAGAGCAAACAAGTTATTTATAGTCAACATTTGAAGTGGATCAAACATCACATCAGTCCAGTTGACAAAAGAACTGCTCAGAGCAATTTGCCAAACAGTTTCATAGGATTTTACAGATTTCAGTTTTACCATGTCGCCCTAGTTCAAAATTCTTGTGACTTGTGGGGGAAACTGGAGCACCCGGAGGAAACCCACGAGAACATGCCAACTCCACACAGAAATGTCAACTGACCCAGCTGAGGCTCGAACCAGTGACCTTTTTGCTGTGAGGCGATCATGCTACTCACTGTGCCACCGTCATGCCCTAGTTCAAAATTAATAATAGTTATTTTATGTAATACAGAATAAAGAAATAAAGAAATAAATGGGGCCTATTGATCATGTTTTAACTTAGTTTGGCATTTATATGTGCTTTTGACTCTCGTTGACTGTCACTGATGATTAATTAAAGTGTCATTGATCCTTTTAAAGATACAAATGGCAGGAAACCTAATCTATAATTAGAATCCTTCAGGTTAACACACATTTTTTGCCATGATTATATATGAAGTTTAATTTTAAAAATGTGTTTTGATACCTGTACATTATATAAATGTGCCTATACTGCAGAGTCCAAAGAAAAGATTTATAAGCTTCATAAAGATAAGAGCAGATAGGGCTCATGCATATTGTATAATGTATGTTATTCATTCATTCATTTTAATTTCGGCTTAGTCCCTTTATTAATCTGGGGTCGCCACAGCGGAATGAACCACCAACTTATCCAGCATATGTTTTACGCAGCGGATGCCCTTCCAGCTGCAACCCATCTCTGGGAAACATCCATACACACCCATTCACTATGGACAATTTAGCTTACCCAATTCACCTATTGCACATGTCTTTGGACTTGTGGGGGAAACCGGAGCACCCGGAGGAAACCCACGCCAACACAGGGAGAACATGCAAACTCCACACAGAAACGCCAACTGACCCAGCCGAGGCTCGAACCAGCGACCTTCTTGCTGTGAAGCGAACGTGCTACCCACTGCACCACTGTGAGGCCCTAATGTATGTTATATTAAGAACAATAATAATAATAACAACAATAAAACATTTTAAAATGTACATGTATTTAGAACATAAGATATTCCCATTGTTTCTGGCTTGTATATATTGCTGCAGTTTGTGGATTAAAAACTCAGAAGACAAATAAACTGCTGGTTCTGGTTTTTATAATTGGTTTTATACTGTACATTTATGAGTAAAATAAGGTCTGTGGAAAACGTATCTTGACAATACTTGGGTTTTTTGCTCTAAACTGCACAGACTCAACACAAACATTCTTATCTAGTCTGCTATTACTTACTGTTTATTGTTATAATATTAACATTACAGCTTTAAAAATCACATTCTATATCAATGCGTATAATTAAGGTCACAAGGCAAAACATCCAAGTATTTAAGATTAAGTTATGTTTAAAACAGACCTTTTTTCACAATTACAACAAATTAAATTGACTCAAAATTGAAGATTTATTTTAAAGTGAACATGTTTCAAGTACAGCTATGCATTGCGAACTATGTTGAAAACCAGCTGATGTACAATTCATTCATTCATTTTCTTTTCGGCTTAGTCCCTTTATTAATCTGGGGTCGCCACAGCGGAATGAACCGCTAACTTATCCAGCATATGTTTTACGCAGCGGATGCCCTTCCAGCTGCAACCCATTACTGGGAAACACCCATACACACCTATTCACACACATACACTACAGACAATTTAGCTTACCCAATTCACCTATAGCGCATGTCTTTGGACTGTGGGGGAAACCGGAGCACCCGGAGGTAACCCACGCAAACATAGGGAGAACATGCAAATTCCACACAGAAATGCCAACTGACCCAGCCGAGGCTCAAACCAGTGACTTTCTTGCTGTGAGGCGAGAGCGCTACCTACTGCGCCACCGTGCTGCCCCCTGATGTACAATTTAAACTTAAATATCTACTATTGTTTCATAAAATCCTTCAGGAATGAATGACCCTCTTAAAAAGAGATGACATTTTTAAATCAGAAAGATTGATCCAAAATGAAAAGAACAATTGTTAATAATAATAATAATAATAATAATAATAATAATAATAATAATAATAATACATCTCATAAATGTTAATTTCTCTGTGAATGATTTTGTAAAATTTTTTCTCTTACAGTCCCTGTTCATGTATACTTTCGCTCCTGTCCATCAAAATGCATTGTGCTCTGTATTTACTGTACAGGTAACTGGAGGCCACTGTTGTTGTTTTTTTCTTCTGTCAGATACAAAAGCAGAGGCAACAAAATGGAAACACATTAGCCATTCTTTTATCAGCAAAGTGAAGATGTTTTACCAGACATTCGGTTCGCTCTGGGCTCTAATGTGGCATCATGGCCAAGTACAACGGCTAATATTGTCCTTGTTCTCTTCCATTTGGAAAAGTGCTGCTAGACACTAACAACAGATCAAAACAACAATGCGCGCCAAATGCAGGGGCTGATGGGAGAGTGAGAGGGAGAGCGAAATTGAGAAAACCAATTTTATCACCTCAGCATGAATTATTGATGCTCAGTGTTTTGGTCTGAACGGCCACCGTTATTAATCATGTATGGCTTGTATCAGCTCAAATCTCGAAAATATGAGAAATTCAATTAGAAAATGAATAATTCTCTGCAGTGTTTACTGTCCTGTGAAAATAAATAAGTGAAAAGAGAGCACAGGAAGGGACTTTCATCTTTAAGGTAACCTTTTCAAGATGATGGAAACATTTGCATAATTTTGCACATTTTCTTCTCACGTCTTACAGTCACACACAATTAGTATGCATACAGATCCTTCGAGTTTTTAGTTTTTTTTTCAGTATCAAACAACTGCTTTGCTAATGATCAATCAATGTAAATCTATTGTGCTAATTATCAAGGAAGACTGCAGTGAATTTGGAGAAAAGACTTCTTTTTACATCAATTCCTAATGAATTCGGAGCATTTGACATGTTTGGAAGAGGAAATGGCTTTGATGTTTCAGTTTAATGAATCAAAGGGAAAAATAACGAAACAGTGGGTTGACTGAGCATCTTATGGGAAAACAGCGCTCAAGCTGTCATTGTGTTCTCTGAGCTCTGATATTGTGCGCTAAATCTCACAGCGGACATCTCATCTGAAACAAATCTCAGCGGAGATTGTGTTCATAGGACAGAAATATTCTCTTACACCCACATTGCTTTTGTTTCTTCTTTGCTGATAGAAAGCAAGATAGAATTAATAAATAGCATGAACTAAATAGTAAAATACATTTGCATTCATTTTAAAACAAGCACAATCAATGGAACAGTTTAAACCAGAATGAAAATCTGGTCATCGTTCACTCACCCTCAACTTCCTTCCAAATCTAAATGCGAACACGTCTGTTGAACACAAAAGATATTCCGAAGAATGGTTAGTATACAGTTCCATCATGACAACTCTCTGACATCTCTCTCAGATCTGCAACTATTATGAATTGAGTTCCATATGCAGCTTTATTGTAATGGAGGATGGTCAACAGGCAGGGGTCAAAACATGAGGAAACATAGCAGGCGGCAAACAATCAATAGTCCAAAAGACAACGCAGGGCAAAGACAGGAACAGGATAACATGGAGAAATGCACTCAACAGTGAAAAATACTGAGCACTGAATTTATGTGAGTCAGCAGTAATATCCTGCAATTGTAGTGTAATCAGAGTCCAGATGGGTCACAGCTGTAGTGGGTTGATTGGCACAATGCATTGTGGGAGGTGCAGTCCGGGTGAATGGCAGATGTGCAGGATGGAGTTCCACCTGGTGGAGATTGCGCTTGTCACAAATGACAAATTTTCAGTATCTTTTATTTTAGGTTTCATAAATGTAGATAAACATAAGTACTAGCAAAACATTACCATTATGGTGTGTAAAATACATGCTTATGTCGATGGAATAAGCATTTTACACACAAAACAGATACACACTGTTTAGGTTGCAGGCACATTTATATTCTTCTCCTACTCCAGTTACTTTCATGTGCTTCAGGAGAAGTTGAGGAACTAACATGTTGTAAATCCAGCAGCTCTAATCCCTCCACTTACCATGCTGGCACCATATTAAGCTATTTAAATGATATTTCACAATATAATAATGATGTTTGTCAATATTTGCAGAAAAGGAAAATCCATAAATCATCAGGGCTGCAGTGTGTCTCGTGATACAGTAAACTTGACGTGCCACAATGGAAACTTTAAATACAAAAAAAATCCTCATTTTTGAACTGTGCAGAGCTGTACTGAATCGCTTTAGAAAATCATTATAAATTAATTATAAGCAATCGCTATTCAATAATATGTTACTTGAATTCAAGTTTAGAAATCTACTGTCATCCAAACCCAATTATCTACTGTAAATCAACTGTCATCCAAACCCAATTATGGCCTCATAAGATAGAATTTCACCAGAAGTAGTTTTAATCTAATCTTTTTTTAATACAAATTCAAACATATGTTACTTGGCTCACATACTGTGTTTACCTCCTATACACTGCATATTAAAGTAAGCATGTTCAGATGCAGGGATAGTAACTTTGAAAACGTAGGCACTAAACAGAAATAAGACAAAACAGTTTGTGATGATATTTCACACTGACCTTGAATTTTCTTCAAACATTCCTAAGATTGAAGATGTATCTATATTCAAAACCTGTGTTGATCCCATTTGAATATCTGCTTTGTAAAACACATAAGTGCTGTCAAACAAAAAGTGTCTGCAATAGAGACAGGCCTAAATTCCAAAACATAGTAACCTTGCTGTGACTTTGTCTTTCCAAAGCTCCATTACTCTTATCAGCGCTCTGTTCTGTATTTATATTTCCCATTATGATTTTACAGTATTTGCTGTGGGGGATTTAATTAAACCTCACCGAACAGAGTCTGAAAGTGTTTTGGATAATTACACCATTAGGCCTATACCTCGCAGAGAGATTTAACTATAGATATTTTACTTTTTTTTTTTTTTTTACTTCAGCTATTCGAAGACAAGTAAAGGGTTTGATATGGTAGGTGAGATATGCAATATCCAATTTGATCACACTTATTTTTCTTCTTTGTATGTAAGCGATTGTTCTCATGTGAATTTCCTGTGAGAGCAGCCTCCTTTTGAAGATGCCAACGGATATTGGATTAGCAATGTAATCAATATCTAATTACCTTTATCAAAAGGCCTGGGGTTTTAATAGTTGATTTAGTGGGGGCAAGAGACACTATTTAACATTTAACAGTTAGCACATCACCTGCTGTTCCTATTTCCTTCTCATTAGCAATGCTATCACACCTAGTGAGCTCCCTTGTTGTTTACCGTCTAAATAGGAAGCTCTTAAATTAATCCTAACTTGACAATGACTTTGCACACAACTTCTCACACAGCTAACAACTCATTTCAGTAGATGCTGTTGTTAGCATGCTAAGTTAAGCAGTTGCTTATGCTTGAATAAGCACAAAAATGTAAAAAAAAAAAAAAACCCTCACAATATTCGTCACACAACCCACTTTTTTTAATGGTTTAAATTTATTTTGTCTATATTCTTTTCACTGAACTCTTCACAAGACGATTTAAAAGTTACATTTCAGCCTGATCTCATGAGGAAACGTAACTGTTTTACGTTTTGTCAGTTTAGTGGCTAATTCGTACAGTTCAGTCTTATGAAAAACTATTCTTAAAAGGAGGCATGACACCAAACCCCACCTTTAAACCTAACCATTATTGGGGGATGAGCAAATCAAAGTAAATTGTACGAATGAGATCATACAAATTCATACGAACTAGCCACTAAATCAAAATGTTACGAATAGCCGTGAGATAGCGTTGGACATTTTTAGCCTGGTTTGCCTTAGCCATCTACTTTAGCAGCACTTGTCAGTGTCAAAATGGCTGGCTATTAGGTGGCCAATCAGATGAAAGTAGGCAGGATTTTTGGTTTCAGAGAGGAAAAGTGTGAATTTTACAGTGTTAAAATACAGCAGCATTTAAGTATTAAAATGTGTAAAATAAGACTGTTAATGATGACTGACAGTAGTATATATATATATCAATTTCACAATTAAATTGAAAATATGGTACAAAACATGGTTAAGGTCTAGGAATTTCATTCTTGTTTTTCCCCTTCGGCCTAGTCCCTTATTTATCAAAGGGTCGCCACAGCGGCATGAACCACCCAGTACTAGTTCTCAGCAACCCAGTACTAGGAAACACCCATACACTCTCGAATTCACGAACACTCATACATTACAACCAATTAAGTTTACCCAATTTACTGATAGTGCATGTCTTTGGACTGTGGGGGAAACCGGAGCACCAGGAGGAAACCCACATGAACATGCAAACCACACAAAAATGACAACTGGCCCAGCTGAGACTCAAACCAGCGACCTTATTGCTGTGAGGTGACAGTGCTAATCACTGAGCCACCAAGCTGCCATCTAGGAATTTATTCGCCTATTTTTTATCATATTGTGAAATTTTAGCACATATTCAAAAAAAACAAAAAAGAAATCTACTGTTGTAGCAGCCTACCTTTGTGAAATGAAAGCTTATTTAAATGCATATTACAGAATAGGATATTCTTTAAAATAATATTATTTTATAGTTTTCAATGATTTGCTGTTTGATCTGTAACGCTTATGTTTTATTATTAAGCTGTGTGTCACTTTAAAGTGCACTAAGCAGTATTTGAAAAACACTTTTGACCACAGTGTCAAATATTGCTTAGTGCACTTTTAAATACCCTTTAAAGCCTTTTGTTTTTGTCCATTAAGCTTATAGATATAGAAAATTGCCCCAAAATTCTTTGAAATCTGTCAGTAACCACTAATACTAGGTTAGGGTAATTTAAGAAATGTTTAAATAATGTATTCTTGATTGATTTATTGATTAATGTTATTTGAAAGCTGCCTTCATTATAGGTTCAATACAAGCTGCCTACTCAGGTTTCATAACATGTCCAGTGTATAAAGTGCTTTCTGATTTAACACGACTGAGACAGATTACAAGACCGAGTTGAGGAAAAGAGTTGAACTTGGTTGCGGTTCTGCTTGACAGACTTCATCTCTGCCATCTGCTTTCCATTTCCTTACAATTAATTCCACTCTTGAGCCATTTTCACTCCTCCCAACGATCGCTCCACCTTTGTCCTATGAGTTTCACTCTGTGCCTTCATTCAATTCTTCTTTCGCTCCATTTCATTTGGGCTTTGTCCCTATAAATCATCTTCCATGTTCCCCTTCTCCATCTTGGGTAAAGTCAGAGCGTCAGGAAAGAAGATTACTCTCAGCCTTATAGATTACACTGAGGGTTAGATAATGTGTATGGCCGTCTTGTGGCTCTCTGACCCCTGATCAATACCATCTCAGCTTCAGAGTCACATAATCAGCTTGTAGATGAATGAGAGCGATTTGAAGACTCTTAGACAGAGTACCTGTTGGTTTCGAGGGCGTCCCACAGGGCCCGGTGTAGCAGACAGACATTGATCACCTGCATTGCTCCAGAGGGAGAAGAGAGAAATGAGTACAAGGTCCCTGTGGAGTCGCTTTAGAGACCGGGCATAGATGTGGAGATGATGAAAAAATTGTTTCAGCAGCCTTTGGAAAAGACATTCTGGAATGTTTGATAACATGCATCAAAAATATACAGATAACATAAGGCCTCACAGTGGCGCAGTGGGTAGCACGTTCGCCTCACAGCAAGAAGGTCGCTGATCGCTGGTTCGAGCCTCGGCTGGGTCAGTTGGCGTTTCTGTGTGGAGTTTGCATGTTCTCCCTGTGTTGGCGTGGGTTTCCTCCGGGTGCTCCGGTTTCCCCCACAAGTCCAAAGACATGCGGTATAGGTGAATTGGGTAAGCTAAATTGTCCGTAGTGCATGAGTGTGAATGAGTGTGTATGGATGTTTCCCAGAGATGGGTTGCAGCTGGAAGGGCATCTGCTGGACATATGCTGGATAAGTTGGCGGTTCATTCCGCTGTGGCGACCCCAGATTAATAAAGGGACTAAGCCGAAATGAAAATGAATGAATGAATACAGATAACATAAATGATATACAGGCTTGTAGTATTCACATAGCTTTTAGATTTTTGGAGATATAATATGGACTCAGTATAATGCTTCACTTCATTTTTAAATGCAATAAAACTTAGATTTTTACCTGAAAAATTACATTTATGA
>CAIGQW010051053.1:0-13090 GCA_903798125.1 Danio choprae
CACCCTCGATGCCATGTTCACACTAGCCTTTTTTGGTTTTTGAGATGTTCTGAACTAACATCAAATTTCAACCACACAATCCACCACACCATATCTGATCTAACTTTGCAGGATAAAGAAACTCTATCTTTCTTTATAAAGCAAAGCAAATCAGATCAATTACACAAAGGACATTCTATATACATTTTTGACATCCCCTCCCCCACACACCCATTTCCAAACCCTCTTAGCATTCTTACACTACAGGAGAGCAAAACCACCTCAGGGAAGCCCAGCTGATCCTCTCCAGCCGACTTCCACCCACATGAGTTTCTAGGCATGAGCACGACTCTGCCATTTCCCCCTATCCCCCCTCCTACTAACATAGGAGCCCCTTCACTACCCTTCCCCTTTTTTCTTCCTTTTAACTTTTTTCCCTCCAAACTATCCCATACTTCTATTCACTCTTGTTCACCACAGCTCGGACCCATTTAGGGGTCACCCTGAGTGTCAATTGCTGCAGCAGTGACGCTCTAAATGAGCTCATTTACACTTACATTTTCCAAATACCACTATCTTCACACTCCCCCACACTAATACAACAGTAAATGCTTCTGCGGGAGTGCATATTGCCTCCATACTGACTAACATTGCACCTCTGCAGCAGCTCCGCTGAACCACAAACCCTTGTAGCATCATTTCACCAGTAACGATGCCCTAGATGCTCCACTGAGCTACACTCACCCATTGCACCACTGCCGCAACAGTGGCGCTGTAGCTGAGCTCATACGCACCTCCATTTATACATATCACTACTGACAGTAACCAATGTGCCTGCGGAAGCACTCATAACCCTTCAATACCGACCACCACTGCAGAGATGCTCTAGCTGAGCCCTTATTCACTTTCATCTCTACATATCACTACTGACGGTATTTAACATTCCTGCGGGAGCACTCATAACTCTCTAATACTGACCACCACTGCACCTCTGCAACAGCAGAGACGCTCCGCTGAACTTCATTTCCCCTCTGCACCAATGCCGCAGCAGTGATGCTCTGCCTGAGCTCACATACACTTCTATTTAACATACCACTACTGACACACTCCCCAGCACTGCCACAGCAGTTTAAACGCCTCTGCGGAAGCGTATTTAACTGTTATTATTGACTTCCATTGCACCTCTGCAACTGCAGAGATTCTCCGCTTAGCTTAATTTCTCCTCTGCACCACTGCCGCAGCAGGGACGCTCTGCTTGAGCTCACATACACTTCCATTTATTTATAGTATTACACTCCCCAGTACTGTCACAGCTATTAAAACGCCCGCATAAGAGTTCTTTGATACTGACTTCTATCGCACCTCTGCAGCAGCAGAGATGCTCAGCTGAGCTTATCCTGACATTTCATCACTGCCATTATAGAGTCTCTCTAGCAGAGCTCATACATCCTGCATTCAAATTATTACATGTGTCTCACTCTCCCGCCCGGTCACGACAGATAAACACTGCTAAGAGAGCACACATAGCATTTGCAATATCGGCAAATAAACAAAAAACAATGGTCCCAACGCATTTCCTTTTTGCATTTTTAATTTCTATAGCTTCTGAGAATCCAAAAAGAGCCACATAATGATAAATAATGTTATGATAGCTGTTTTAACATTAGGTTATGATTAAAATGCCTCGAAATAGTTTGATAACAAGCAAGAAATGTTCATGGGCCAATGACATGACCACATTGAAATGGTCTATAGCAAATTGCATGAGGGCCTCACGGTGGCGCAGTGGATAGCACGTTCGCCTCACAGCAAGAAGGTCGCTGGTTCGAGCCTCTGCTGGGTCAGTTGGCGTTTCTGTGTGGAGTTTGCATGTTCTCCCCGTGTTGGCGTGGGTTTCCTCCGGGTGCTCCAGTTTCCCCCACAAGTCCAAAGACATGCAATATAGGTGAATTGGGTAAGCTAAATTGGCCGTAGTGTATAAGTGTGAATGGGTGTGTATGGATGTTTCCCAGAGATGGGTTGCAGCAGGAAGGGCATCCGCTGCGTAAAACATATGCTGGATAAGTTGGCGGTTCATTCCGCTGTGGCGACCCCAGATTAATAAAGGGACTAAGCCGAAATGAAATGAAATGAAATTGCATGATACTTCATACTTTTTCCTTCACAAAATCCATATTTATAACAATACTTTACAATAAAATTGTAAAAATGTATTTAAACATTACATAGATTTCAATGTTAAAGAAGCCAATAAATTTGTGTTGACCTTTTTCAGGAAAGCTAAAAACCATTGTAAGAAAAAACAAACACTATGGTAGTCAATGCTTACAGGTTTCCAGCTTTCTTCAAAATATCTTATTATGTGTTTAACAGAAGACAACAGGTTTGGAACACATGGAGGGTGAGTAAATGATGGCAGAATTTTCTGTTTTAAGTGAACAATCCCTTTAACCAATGTTTAACCATTTTACTGTAGCATTTTTTCATGCATTTAATTTGGGATTTATTTTTAGTGTTTATGAAAAATTCCAAATAAATAGAATTGTTTTGTATTTAGACTTCCAGATTAAAAAAATAAACCCAGAATGATCTCCCCCTATACAAGAACCCCTTAGATCCATTCAGCCAAAAGACGCTATTGAGAACAATTTTCTCCCAGTGTGTCTTTTACTCATTGGTAAGAGCTTCTCTTCTGCCGCTGCACTTAAACTCTCGGTCTCAGCAAGCAGCACTCAGTCTCATCTGTTGTAGTGCATTGTCAGCTTACCCGCTTCCATTTGGAAACATGTCAATACAGCCGAGAACAGGCCTGGCAAGGCACGCCAAGTCCATTTGGAGCAATTCCTAAGCCATAAACAGTGGGGGGAAAAAAAATCAAAATGAAAAACAGACAAATTCTACTGAAACATGAAGGCAAGGCAGCAGGCCCTGCCATTTCTGTCAGCTTGGCTGAAGTGATATGACTAAAAGTGTGAAATGACAATAAGTGCAATATTTCTGCTTGGCCCATATTGGTGTGTGAGGCAGTAAACATGAGACTGTGAAAGTAGTCATTCATTTTGAACTCAAGAGCAGATTGTTAATCTTGTAAGTACTTAAAGAAGGATGTAAGGCCATGAATGTGGCAAATTACATTTACTCAGACACACAAAATCACTCACAAACATGGAGCTTTGGCTCAAGGGCCAGATTGCAGCTTTTAGACTGTGTTAAGAACAGTGTCATGGATGTGGGCTGGCCTGGATTAAGGCCTGAAGCTGGACAGAATGTCCTTATGAGAGAAAGCTCATGGGTTTCCAAACCGATCAATACTCAAAAGACAGTGTGCTGAAAAATGTCTAAGTGTAGTTTGGGAAATTGGGCTTGCATCCAGCTGCCAAGAACAGCCACAGTAATTTCAAGACTTTTTTTTGCACTGAAAGTGGCAATTTCATACAGACCCAGGGGATCTGGAGCTCCTGGGAGAACCCAAATTTTACACCAGCTTTTGCTGTTTTCAGCTTCAGTGAAAATATGTACAGCGAGTCGATCAATAGAGTAAATCTTACCTCAGGCAAATAAAATTTCCGCTGCCATTCAGAAGGGAGGTCAGAAGTTTCCTATTGTGCAGTTGCAGTGATTAATCACAGCCGCATATAATGCATCTCTTCATACAAGTGTGTGTGTGCAAAGTAAAAGCATAAGGAATGTACACACAGATATATCTCTTTTTCAGACCATGTAAACCCTAGAGATGTTTGTACATGAAATTCCCACTAGATCACGACACATTCGGAGTGACTTAAATCACCTTTCTTCTTCATTCTGATGCGTAGTTTGAAGTTTAGTAGGCCGTATTGACCACATTTACATGAATGAATGGATTGACTTGTGATTGACTAATTAGATATTTGCATTAAAAATCAGTTGAACAGGTGTACCTAATAAAGTGGCCTCTTAGCTTATGTTCGGACCATTATATTATACCTATATTCAGTCTTATGAGAGGAATTGCACCTTGACTGACTTTTGATTGATTTCCAATAATTTGTAGAAAAATCACACAATCAAACAACATGATCAAAATCTATTTATATTGATATTTATTTTGTAAATGCATAAGTGCAGATTTGTATTTACAATAATAACAACTTAAGCACCAAAGGATCATAATAGAATGATTTCTGAAGGATCAAATCACACTTAGGACTGGATTAATGATGCTGAAAACTATAAAAAAAAATTAATACATTAAATTAAGTAAACTATTTTAAGTTGTAATACATTTTTGCAGAATCCGTTTTTTTTCCTGTATTTTTGCTTTAATAGATGCAGCCTTGGTGAACATAAAGGACGTTTTACAAACACTTACGCATTCAGCTCAGTGAATTTCTGGTTTGATGCATGCATTTGTCTTGAGTTTTTGAATGCTGTCCACTGAGAGGTGCTGAAGTGAGGTGTGGAGTTTATTAACTGTACTGATGGAGCTGTCCGCTATTCTAGTGCTGAACTAGGAGCTGTATTGAGCCACATATGGGCACATATGAAGACAATTTTTCTACAGCCTCTACAAATCATTTTGAATTAATCTCAGAGCATTTATTTACATTATTTATTTATTATATTATTATTTATTTTAATTAATTATTATTTTTTTAATTAAGGCCTGTTCAAAACAAAGAAAACCTATGGCACATTTTACACCTTGTATAAACACGTTTCAGTAAAACAGCTTTTCTCAATCCTGGACCCCCCTGCACTGCTTATAGACCCTTTCACATGACGTCACGTTGTATCCGGTTTGACTCAGGTTTGATAAAACTGATTGCATTTATAAACAACATATTTACCAGATAGTATGAGGTGATTTAATAAGGAAATGTACTCGTGCTGGGACAATTACATATAAAAGATAATATAATGAACCACATGAATGTTTAAAAAGATGGAAAAAAACAGGCTGATGTTGTGTATTCTGAACCTGGCATACATATAAACTGACCCATGAAGAAACAGCAATGCGACATCTGTTTGAGTTGGCAGTGTGCATCATTTTTCCTCAGTACCCACCACCCAGTACCAACGCCAGAACCAAATTGTCGATCCTCTCCTTGGCATTATTTTGTTAGGTAAACTGGCAGCAATTAGGCAGGTAATGTGTGCAGAAACCAGCTTTTTGTACACTGGCACCTGTTGCTTGTTTGTCGGTAGGATTTCAGCTATGCAGCAAGTGTCTTCAAGCATTCCATGAAGAATTAACTGTGCAGCGATAGATTAATATCAGAATGGAACGAGTTGCCTGAGGCAGAATACCTCGTGCATGCTGGGATAAGTAAGAGGAAATAGATGGAAGCGATTTAGATACACCATGAAAGATGCAGGGACTGGTGCAGCAGCAAAACTATCCTTTTAAAGAAATCAAGCCCCTAAGAGCTGATAAACAATAGCTGTATTTGTTTAGTGCTCTTGCTATCCATGCCAATATATCTAGCAATCTGATTGCTTTTCAAGTGGTATATGTTCTCAAATCCTGCCAATAAAAAGAGCTGAGAGAGAGAGAGTTCTCCATCTCGCCATGCAGCACCGTCTGGGAATCTCAGCAGGAGGTTAATGGTCCATCAGTTTCGATCCACATCCATCTACTATGAGTCAGATCCAGGGAGGGAAGCGGAATTCCGTGTCTGAGTCTAGACATCATCCAAACATCCAGCTATAGATCCCCCTGGTGACTGGCTGAAGGATAGTTTACACTGGGAAGAGTGTTAGTGATCCATAAAATGTCAAGCTTTTAATAAAACATACTG
This sequence comes from Danio choprae, assembly GCA_903798125.1. Lineage (NCBI taxonomy): Eukaryota > Metazoa > Chordata > Actinopteri > Cypriniformes > Danionidae > Danio > Danio choprae. The sequence continues at coordinate 5,763 of CAIGQW010051053.1, forward strand.
GCTTTGTTGATTAATAGGCAGAGTTATTTGGTCTTAAGAGCTCTGTCACAACAAGCACGCTTAACGGCATAAGGTCCAGAAGGGAATATAAGGCCTCTGCTTGTCATTTCCTTTCTGTTATTTCTGTAGGCTAATTAGTTGTGTGGAAAAAAAGAAAATCTTTGTGGTCTGGAAATTGGCTGCTGCTTAAAGGTGTCAGGTCGCAGCATCATTACAGAGAAAACAGCTGTGACAGAGTGGCATGAGAAAAAAGCTGAATTAAAAATCTGTTCAATATTTCATGCACATTTGTGCCAAACATAATTTGTCCAACACTTCACAAGCTAAAAGTTCACCAAAAAGTACTCAAACCCTTGTCATTCCTCATCCCTATGCTGTTATTTGTTTCCATAAAACACAAAAGATTTTTATTTATTTTTTTTTTATAAAGAGTCTTACATTATGCCCCAACAAACAAGAAAATATAATTATAAAAGCACCATTAGAAGTCCGCATAATTTAGTTTAAGACGTTTTAAACACTCACAGAAAGAAGGTCGTTGGTTCGAGCCCCGGCTGGGTCAGTTGGCATTTCTGTGTGGAGTTTGCATGTTCTCCCCCTGTTGGCGTGGGTTTCCTCCGGGTGCTCCGGTTTCCCCCACAAGTCCAAAGACATGCAGTATAGGTGAATTGGGTAAGCTAAAATTGTCCGTAGTGTATGTGTGTGAATGAGTGTGTGTGGATGTTTCCCAGTGATAGGTTGCAGCTGGAAGGGCATCCGCTGCGTAAAACATATGCTGGATAAGTTGGCGGTTCATTCCGCTGTTGGCGACCCCAGATTAATAAAGGGACTAAGCCGAAAAGAAAATGAATGAATGAATGAATGAATGAATGAATGTGTTAAACATCAGACATCTTTATTTTGAGGAACAGGAGGAAATATTTAATTGTTAAAACTACAGAAAATATTCTTGGCTATGAATCTCTGAAGCACACAACTAATTAGGTAATGGGATCTGTAAGAATTTTTTAATGTTTTGAAAAAAAATCTTCTTTCACCATGGTTGCATTTATTGAGCTTGCAATGACTGTGAAGAACACAGTGAAAACAGTAATATTGTGAGATATATACATATATCCATTATACAATGTCACATAATCAATATATATATATATATATATATATATAGATATATATATATATATAAATTTTTCACTGCAGCTTAAATCAATGTTGAAAGCATTTTTTTTTTCAGAAATCATTAGGAAATAGATCTCACCAGCGCTATAAATCACTAGCACAATATTTCAGGATATCAAAAGGAAACATTCAAAAGGAACATTCAAAAGGAACATTAAGTTTCTAAAACTGCAAGAACTAGAAGCTCAATGTCAATGTAATATCTGAGGGCCCTTTAAAGGGGTTTGATTATTTAAATGTGTATTTTTCTGCACTTCATTTTCATTCATTATTTTAATTTTAATAAAATGATTATTGCGATAATCATTGCGTCGACATTCATTACTCCGCAAAGCCCAAATTCATGTGGAAACCTGTAAAATCATGCAACGTAACTATTGGATCATGGGATGTGCTTGGTTTGTTGAAGTGTGTCAGATTTATTCATGTTTTTAAAAGCCGTCCTTTGTTATGTAATAACTGAACAAAACGTTGAGAATAAAAATGTTGGTCATATGGCACGCTCATTAAAATATTGGCCAAAAAAATCTTCATAATGGTTTTTTCCATAATTGAACTCTAGTGTGATAATAGTTTTTCTAAAATGAAATTGTTTAGAATTATTTACCCCAAACAGTTAAATTTAGTGACATTCTGATTTTATAAATCCATCAACATTCTCATAAAGAAACCATATAGGGTCCAATCCACCTCATTTTCAACACCAAAGTAACCGTTTCCCATGAATGTCCAAAACATCAGATTTATTAATTGCTATAGGCAATAATGAAGAGATTGACAAAGTGCAGCAAACAGAAAAAAAGGTTTGTGCTGCACAGCATGTTAATAACTAAGACAACGCATTAAACTGTATGCTAAGAACTACCACTTTGCAATACCGAGCAGCATAATGAGCTGTTTTGCACAGCTAAAAATAACTGGAACCGGATGACACCAGAGACATTATTGTGGCTCTTCTGATTAAAGTGTGCTGGCTTTAAACATAGAGGAAGCTAAGCTGAGAAAGTCACATCTAGGGAATCACTTCTAATCAGAATCAGTCACGCTGTACGCCATGGTTGTTTTCCATTTGTTTTCCCGCCTTGCTTTAAATAAGAAGCGTGCCTTCAAGACCCTGTGTGACTTACAGCCCCATGCAGTGAAGTGTGGCCTGTTTCTCCTCCCTCTGGCCCTCGCTGAACCCCTGTATCCCGCCACTGAACCTCCTGCCCTCCTCTCTAACAGGCATAACGTTTGCTCGCCGTGGCTTTATTTCCACTCTTGCCCACCCAGGCCTCAAGGGAAAATCCATTTAAGGGCTTAGTGAAGGTGGGATCCCAAATTCCAACAATAGCGTTATCTTGCGAGCTGAGCCTATGCATGACCCGCAGCACAACGCACAAACACACACAAAAATAAACATGTAAATAAATCATGCATTCTCCATGCATGCCGGCTAAGCTGCTTTTCAGATACTCTTCTGAGGGAATACAATAGGAGAGCTAGAAAAAGTTGCACACACACGCATATAAAAGCGAGGCGACATCTGCTGCAGCATTTAAAAGGAAAAGACAAGTGTGCACGATGAACAGAGCACCGCAATTCAACACACTATACAACAATATGGCTTTTTGTGCCCTGCAAATGAGCATTTTCATCATGTGTGAATGAGCTGAGTGAAAGTCGAACATCATCACGTAACCTTACAAACGTGAACTCATGGTGAGAGGCAGCCGGGGGAGCGTTTCATGCCACTGCAGGATAAATCTGATTAATCATTTATTGCTTCTTGCTGCAGCAGATTACTGTAATTTGAGCTTTGTTTGTCTGTACAAACAGAGCACTGAAAACGGCAAGTCACAGGAGCTGGCGGTATGGAAATGAAGGCTGACATGTTTGTATTATTTAGTTCTGCCTGATAGACAGTTTGTATGAGAAGATTATTACAGGTTTATGGAGCACGATGTGATAATGTATGCAGAATAAGCAGACCTGGGAATATGGCAAATTACCATCTCTAAAATAGTGTGGTTCGCATATACAGTATACTGTAACACAAATATTGTCAATAGTTGAATTGGTCTCAATTAAATGGAGTTTGCATGTTGCATGTAGCAAAGGCCCTGATATGATTCAAGTGGAATAGACAAATGTACTGATGTGATGTCATTTTCAACAAATATATATATATATATATATATGGGCGATATGGTGGCGCAGTGAGTAGCACAATCGCCTCACAGCAAGAAGGTCATTGGCATTTCTGTGTGGAGTTTGCATGTTCTCCCCGTGTTGGCGTGGGTTTCCTCCGGGTGCTCCGGTTTCCCCCACAAGTCCAAAGACATGCGGTATAGGTGAATTGGGTAAGCTAAAATTGTCCATAGTGTATGTGTGTGAATGAGTGTGTGTGGATGTTTCCCAGTGATGGGTTGCAGCTGGAAGGGCATCAGCTGCGTAAAACATATGCTGGATAAGTTGGTGGTTCATTTCGCTGTGGCGACCCCAGATTAATAAAGGGACTAAGGAAATCCTGCAAAGAAATATCCTTGCTCCGAAATGAAAATGAATGAATTAATAATTTTACAAGATCTTACACACTTAATTGGACTTTTAAATGTACTACTTTAAATTAGTGTTGTCAAATGTATCGATGGGTGGCGCGGTGGCTCAGTGGTTAGCACTGTCGCCTCACAGCAAGAAGGTCGCTGGTTCGAGCCCTGGCTGGGTCAGTTTGCGTTTCTGTGTGAAGTTTGCATGTTCTCCCCGTGTTCGTGTGGGTTTCCTCTGGGTGCTCCGGTTTCCCCCACAGTCCAAAGACATGCGCTATAGGTAAATTAAATAAGCTAAAATTGGCCGTAGTGTATATGTGTGAAGGCGAGAATGTATGGGTGTTTCCCGGTACTGGGTTGCGGTTGGCAGTTCATTCCGCTGTGGCGACCCCTGATAAATAAAGGGACTAAGCTGAAGGAAAATGAATGAATGAATGAATGAATGAATGAATGAATGAATGAATAGAAAAGTATCGACTTCGGTACCAGTCGGTAATGAAATTTTAAAAACGTCCACTTCCCCTAACATTTGAACATTGTTGAGCACATTCTTAAATTCGCTGATTGGCTATTGTTATCATGTTCTCAACAGAAACGACTGTGATTGGCTGTGAAGGTCATCAGTGCAAACACACATATAGGGACATGGAGCAGTTTAAAGCTGCGTAGATCAGTTGATCCTAGGGTTGCACGATACCGGAATTCGGTACCAATCGATACTAAAATTTGAAAAGCATAAATTTCCCGCTAACATTTGAGCGCTTTTGAGCACGTTCTTAAACACCGTTGATTTGCCATTGTGTTCACATGCTCAACAGAAATTTCTGTGATTGGCTGTGAAGATCATCAGTTCACCAAACTCACCGATGTTTACTGAGTGTAACCACAGATACAGGGACACTGGAGCGTTTTAAAGCTGCGATTCATCAGCGGATCACTCATATGTCAGCTTAAAGACAAACCAGCTGATCGTCGTGACTTTGAAACAATCCAGTCTCCCTGTACTTGTAGTTACACTCAGTAAACAGCGGTGAGTTTGGTGAACTGATGACCTTCACAGCCAATCACAGTCATTTCTGTTGAGCACATGAACACAATGCAAATCAGAGCTGTTTAAGAACGCACTCAACAGCGCTCAAATGTTAGCGGGAAATGGACGTTTTTAAAATTTCAGTATCGATTGGTACCGAATTCCAGTATCGTGACAACCCTAGTCGATCAGTCATTGAATCAATATGTCAGCTCATAGACAAACCAGTTGATCGACAGGACTTTGAAACTCGGTCCACTGTCCGTGTATTTGTGTTCGAACTTGATGAACAGCAGTGAAGAGTGGTGAACTGATGACCTTTGCAGCCAATCAAAGACCTTTCTGTACGCTTCATATGCTTCATTCAGCACATTTGTTTGTTTTTCAAATACTTGATGTCTGCTTGCACCTTTAAAAATAACAATATATCACCAACTACCACACAACCCTAAAAGCGGCCATGAAATTGAAGTAAAGATAGTCTTTTTTTCTCTATTATGATGTTCACTTGAAACAGTCCAGAAATTAGAATCAAATTTGGGGCGGTGCATGATGGCATGGTTCGGGAACCGATAAATTGTTGGAGGATGGGTGTTGCTAACAAATAAAATAACGAATAGATGAAGGTAGAGCAGAACCAAGACATGCCCTGACAGTCCCTCCCAAAAGGAATTTCTTGTGATAAGAAGTGAAGAAAATCATTTTGAGGTAGAAGGTGATGATATTTGATCAAAGATTCTGAGGGCAAATACATTTTTACAATATAATGAAGTGCACAGATACATCATTTAAAACAAACATTACTATTTGCATGTATAAACTAGAAGTGTAAATTTCATTGCGACTTTAATCACATGCACAAAATTTTATCATGTTTGGGTCACAGAGACTGAGCTACAAGCATGTACAATGTGTTTTTACTCAGGTCAAACTGTTCCAACCTTTCCACACCAGAAACAGTAATCATGACAAAAACTGAAGTGCACTTCTAATTTGAGGCGCATTTGTGGAGCTTTGATTACTTCTGAATAAAAGAAAAAGTGAAAATGCATTATTATGTTTACACACAAAGGTCTCTGAGACCCAGAAATAAAAAATGTCAAGTACATTTCAGCAAAACACACAAATTAATTTTAAAATCAGTGCTGCAAAGGAACTATTACCACACTGCCCAAGATTACATTTGTTTATTGAATACTAACGCATTTCACAAAGCCAATGCCAACTACATACTCCCCAACCTCCCTGTGTCCACTCTAAAAAACACATCTTGCATCAGGCCTACTGCCCCTGGACTCCTTTCACTCTCCATTACTTCAAACTTCTGTGTGACAGCCTCCAGACTCCAGTAACAAAGCAATTTAGGTTGAGAGGAAGAATGCGGCTCTGAAGATGTAATTGGTGCACTGGGCTCTTGGATCTCTAAAGCACATTGGTGGGGATATTAGCTTTGAGTGTCTGCCCCTCGCAGGCAGGCCTCGTGGTGATGGATTTAGAAGTAATGTGTCCATTCACCTGTGAAATGCAACCAGCCGGTTTACACTGGACCTGCAGATATGACATATTGAGCTGGGATATACAAACAGCCTGACTCCAGAGAAACAGACTTGCAGGCAGAGTGTTTGCAGTATGAGGCATTAGATATGTTAGATAATTAGATACTGTGTGGGCCAAAATTACCAACTGACAGTAAAAAACAGCAGAGAGATTTATGATTTTTTATAATGTGTAATATAAGTCTCAGTTGTACCTCAGAATTGTCCTGAGAAGTTTCCATTCAAAATATATCATGGATCATTTATAGCACCATTCTGTAAGTGCAGCTTTGTTTTTGCGTTTGTTTGTTGTTTGTATTTAAACAACAAACGTGTGTTGGCTTGAGGCCGCAGGCCGAGTGCCTTACTGCTCCACTAGTGACGATATACAGCCATATCGCACTGTTACGAGTGTGATATTGCGTTTATACAACAGTTCGAAGGCATAATCATGTATATAAAAAAGAAAATCCAACACGGAGAGTCTCGAAAATCCTTCTGTACGAGGAACTACTTTCTTCCTCCATTCATTCACATCTGAAGCTGACCGTCAGAACAGCAGAAACCGTTACTCACAAATGTCACTTTAGAGCTAGTATTTGAATGATTCTCTAGCGTAATGTCTAAAGTGATAACAAAAGAGGTGGTTTTGCTCACATTTTAAGATTATAAGGCTGAACGGCATGAAACGCCATTAGTCTACAGAGATTTCCCAGTATTTCTCTGTTGCACTCAGGATATCACAATAATTAACCCTAAAAAAGCCAAAGCAAAGTAAACACTACCAGAGCTTCGAAATTATTATAATTATTAATTATAAATATTTTTTTAAATAGGCACTATCCTTATAAATAAACTACATAGTTGCAATCTAAAAGTTGCAATCTAAACAACTTCATTCTTGCCTAAAAAAAGCCTCAAAAGTACATTAAGTTGTTCAACAGCTGAAATATTTGTCAAATTAGTGAGTTAGTTTAGCTCTGCTTCTCACTATATATATATATATAATATTGGCTGATAGCTGTGCAATATTCTGCAATAACAGCACAGCTATAT
>CAIGQW010051055.1:0-15336 GCA_903798125.1 Danio choprae
TGAACGACTCACCTCAGCTCTGAAGACTCGACGCTGAGTGAACGCGTCAGTGCTGACGTCATCACGGCGAGGCGGGAACAACGGAAGATCAACAAAACGCGCCAACTTAAAGTACTGCTGAGAAACCAAAACAATCGCTAAATGTAGACAAAAAGCCGTCTTAATCATGTGTGGGGCGAAGCACTGTTTATTAGACACTTAAAACGTTGTTAAAAATGCACTTAAATAAAACAGATATAAAATTATTAAATTTAATAACAACAATCAGGATTTTTTTTAACAAAACGCAATTACAAAAACTATAAACAGATATAAAAATGAACAGCTTGAAGCAAATAAAACAATAATAAAAAACAACAACAAGCATTGTATAATCTGTATCATATTGAAAGTGTATAGCTTCTTTCCTCATTCATTAGTGCGTGATTGGATCGAACCAGCGCTTTCTCATGAATGCGCAGAAATACTGAAAACCGTGACGTCACTGTGTACTGGAGGCCATTCACCATGCAGAAACTGCATTTACCTCATTGCCGTGACGTTTCTTCAATGAAAATTTAAACCACAAGAACGAAATTGCTCTGAATGCAAAAAATAACCAAATTTCCAACGCAGACAACCAATAACCAAAGTGAAACATGTTTCCTGATGGTGCTTTTGCAGCGAGCCACAAACATACATCTGTCACCATCTCAAAAAAATATGTTTTAGGGTTTTATAACCCTTTAATGCACTAAATCAGTGTTTCTCAACCATGTTCCTGGAGGACCACCAGCACTGCATGTTGTGGATGTCTCCTTTGACCATCACACCTATTACAGGTCCTTCAGTCTCTGCTAATGAGCTGATGATCTGAATCCTTCGTTTGGTTAAGGAGACATAGATAATGAGCTGGTGGTCCTCCAGGAACGTGGTTGAGAAACACCGCACTAAATCATCTAGGCTTTTTTCCCCCTTAGGCCATCTCCAACTTTAATAGTTAGCACATCAGTTGCTACATGTTTTCTTATGGTGATAAACATACAGGACTCTTACTGTTTATGGTTTTGGTAACCAGTAAAGCCCCTTGAATCTAAATACTTTTATATAAATATTTATTATTTGTATAGTTAAAAAAAAGTTGACGATGCACATAAGATATGTAGACATGTAGATATAACTTTTCAACATGCACATACAAATAACATTTTCACAAGTTCTCACATTTAGATGTGCAAGCTCTCGAGGTTTGGTACTGATTTACCTTCATAAGTAGAGACCAGTGACTAAACAACGAAGGAGAAGTTAGGCCCAATCCCAATTCTACCCCTTAGCCCTTGCCCTTACTCCTCATTTTCCGCATTCACGTGAAGGGGTAGGGGTGTCCCAATTCTCTTTAGCTTGAAGACGTAGGGCTAAGGGGAAGGGCTAGATACCCCTAGAAACGGGGATTTTTCAAGACCACACTCGAAACCAAGGGGTACGACAATTTCCCAGAATACACCATCTACAATGGCAGCATGGCTGCACACGGAAGTCAAGAGATGCTTAAATTAGCATATTTTGTCATTATTAAGAATTTTGACAACAAACAAGCATTTACTTTAATACATTCATAACCGCGTTCGTGTTTTACCGTCATGGTTTTATTTAAAACGCTAAAATAAAAACCTATAATCCATAATAACTCCTGTACAGCAGTCCCACAACATTCTGTCACTCGATGACACTCGAATATCCTCTCAGAAAAGTCTAGTGGCTGGGAATGAGCTTTACAGTGTCTGCTATAATGTTAAAGGGGTGGTCCACAGTGTATTTTTAAGGCTTGGTTGTGTTTATAAGATGCAAAGTGATGTGTGCTCATGCTTGAGTTGCCGAAAATCAGGTAATTTTTTCATATATCTTACTGTGATTATATACAGCTACTCAGCTGACATGAAAACCACTGTCATATTTCCTATTCCTCCGAAAGGCCCGTCCACAAGAGGCTCTGCAAGCACACAGAGAAGCTGTTAGCAGCATTAGCTGCCTAAATCAGACAGAAAATGAAGAGCACACGCCTGCTCTCTAAAATAAAATCTGACAAGTGTCTTTCACATATATTGGGAATAAGCATGTGTAAGTAATATAAACGCTCTCATATCTTTTGCGAGTTTGTTATTTGAGATGTATAACGCAGGGAAAGCAGCCGCATAATTAGAGACACTGCAAGCAGCCGCATAGAGAGACACTGCAGCGCTGCTGAAGATCGTGGCTGTTTACAGCGGTTTGACTGATAAATGTGAATTTGTAGTTAAATATGTTACGTCCTTGTTTACGTCCTCGCTACAACATACCGTTAACGCTAGAAACTGTGCATGTAGTTGATCAATTTTAACAAATAAAAGCACTTACAGGTTGTGGCTCACAATCCACAGCTTCATAAGTTGGGGGAGTTTTAGCCGAATCCAGCACTGAACTGGGAGAGACTCTGGAAGTTCTCCTTTGTCAAATGCTAGCTATATATTTATTATAATTCTCTGGAAAATAATTAAAATTAAATTGTAAGCACTTCTCTCTTTGTGTCGTGTCCTTTGGAAGCCCAAACACAGAAACAGAGGAAGCTCTGTGGAAATAGCAGAGTTTAGACGCCATTTTAGCTTTCTCCGCTATAACATTAAAGCACCTCTGGCCACGCCCCTTCGCTGCGCAGGGTGTGTGCGCGTAATCTGAAGTGTTTATGATCTCACTAGCCCGGATGTATTGTTTTGTAGTCCCCAAATTCGTTCGCTGTAGGCTTTGCTAAGCTAACTCTGTAAAAGCCAGTGTCTCCCTTTGCATTGAACTTTGAGCGTCTTACATTGAAAGATGTTGTTTATATTCACACGGCTACATTACACATCAACTGATATCGTAGTGGACCACCCCTTTAATGTTGTTTTTGTGTGTTTATATAGATGAATATGGCCACGGTGTAAATGCACAGTACATTTACGATCTTATTGCCACATTATATCGTTACGATAACCTGATATCGTTTCCTGAAGATAAATACCGAAAAATAACGCAACTGGAATAACTACAGCAGTCGCGATCGTCCATCTCATTGGAAGTAAGAGATCGTGGTGACATATGATGACGTGTGCAGGTGCTGTAGTGCTGTCCCATTTCTTCGGGGGGAATTTTGAAGCCCTTCCCCTTCACACTCTGTTTCAAGGGCCATGGGGAAGGGGACGGGGTATAAAAATAGAACTGGGATTGGGCCTAAATATCACTGCTTGGTGAGTTTCAGTACAATTAAAAGCGAGATACTAGTAATACGTCACTGTCATGGATTCCAAATCATGTATTGTTAAACGCCGTGCCACTAAAGCGTCTCAAGCGCCACCAGCTGGACATTACTAGAAGAGCGCCTGAGATTCTGAAGCTGGATAAAAACACTTTGGTGGACACACATTTACTGGGAATATATTTTAGGCGTAACGTTTTTCTTTTGCATTTATCAAACATAGTGGAGTCACAGAAATGATATATATTCCACAGCACTGCTGGATTTTCTGACCTTATCAGTCTACATCAACCCTTGAGATCTCTTCGCTGTAAGGACGTGACTTGTGCCCCATTTACAAGTTATTGGAATTCATTAACACACACATTTAACTGTGAAATCCTGTGTTTGGCCTCATGGTGGCGCAGTGGGTAGCACGTTCGCCTCACAGCTAGAAGGTCGCTGGTTCGAGCCTAGGCTGGGTCAGTTGGCGTTTCTGTGTGGAGTTTGCATGTTCTCCCTGTGTTGGCGTGGGTTTCCTCCGGGTGGTCCGGTTTCCCCCACAAGTCCAAAGACATGCGGTACAGGTGAATTGGGTAGGCTAAATTGTCCGTAGTGTATGTGTGTGAATGAGAGTGTGTGGATGTTTCCCAGTGATGGGTTGCAGCTGGAAGGGCATCTGCTGCGTAAAACATATGCTGGATAAGTTGGCGGTTCATTCCGCTGTGGCGACCCCAGAATAATAAAGGGACTAAGCCGAAGTGAAAATGAATGAATGAGTGAAATCCTGTGTTTGTGAATGCAGACGAGAGCTTTCAGAAAGGTCAATTTAGCTGATGTGTAAATCTACTTCTTAATGAAAAGGCTTCTCCTTTGTGTGAACTCTAAGATGGTTCTTTAGCTGTGAAGCCCTCAAAAATGTCTTGCCGCATCGATCACATTTGTGAGTTTTCTCTCCAGTGTGGATCAGCATGTGTGAATTAAGGGACGATGAAACTGTAAAGCTCCTCCCACACTGAGTACATGCGTACGGTTTCTCTCCAGTGTGAATCCTCTCATGTGCTTTCAGGTATCCCGAATCTCTGAATGTTTTGTTGCAGTGTAAACACACGTAAGGTCTCTCTCCAGTGTGAATCGTCTGGTGTTGTCTCAAACCTGCAGCTTTAATAAAAGCCTTCCCACACTCGAAGCACACAAACTCTCTCACACCGGTGTGGATCTTCTGATGTTGTCTTAAATTTGACTGTGTCGTAAAACTCTTTCCACACTCTGAACATGAATACGGCGTCTCGTTTGTATGAACTCTAAGATGATCCTTCAGTTCTGAAGGCCAGAGAAAAGTTTTACTGCATTGATCACATTTGTGTGGTTTCTCTCCCGTGTGGATCAGCAGGTGTCGATAAAAGTTTGGTGACTGTCTGAAACTCTTCCCACACTCGGTACACGTGTACGGTTTCTCTCCGGTGTGAGTCCTCTCATGTACTTTCAGTATTTGTAACTGACTGAATCTCTTGTCGCAGTGTGAACACTTGTAGGGTTTCTCTCCGGTGTGAATCCTCTGGTGATTTTTCAATCCTCCCGCTCTAATAAAACTCTTCCCACACTCTAAGCACACATGCTCTTTAACACCAGTGTGGATCTTCTGATGTGCTTTTAAATTTGACCAATTACTAAAACTGTTCCCGCACACAGAGCATGAATAAGGCTTTTTGTTTGTGTGAACTCTAAGATGGTTCTTCAGCTCTGAAAACCTCATAAATGTTTTGCTGCATTGATCACATTTGTACGGTTTCTCTCCAGCGTGAATCATCATGTGACGCTTGAGATGGTATGTGTGCCTGAAACTCTTCCCACACTGAGTGCAGGTCAAACCCTTCACAGCTGTTATTTTCACTGAAAAACCATCTTCAGTCTCTGATTGAGTGTCTTCTTCACTTTTGACATGATGTTTCTCCTCATCTTCACTCAGTTCTTCCCTCTCCTCCTTCACCATCACATCTGAAAATTAACAAGTTACATCTTAAGAGGCGAGTTCATTACAGCATATGTTAACACACAAAGTATGTAACAATGTAAAATTTAATATAGTTTATTTAATTTAGGTTTATTAGAAATTCTTTACCAAATGAGGCTGCAAGCATATATTTAAACTCTGTGACCCTCCTTCATATCAGGTATTGTCTGATAAGTTGGTCTCACACAACATCTACAGTTTTAAAACCTCTGGAATTATTATAGAAACAAGCAACTAAAATCTTAGATGAAGTTTAGTTTTCATTGTATTATTTAAAAAACCCAGAGCCTGGTTATTTGCCAAGACATCAAGTTTAAAAATGGTTGTGTAGCTTACAAGAGCTCCTCCAATTCTGGTTGACTTTATTCAATATCAATCAGCAGACAACAGAGTGGCTGGGGGACGGGGGGGGGGGGGGGGTCTTTTAGAGCATCACATCTGTGGAATTTGACACCACAATCTGCTAGAGAAGGTGCATCATTTAACTGTTTCAGTAAATAGCTTCTTAATCAACATAGCAAACACTTATTTTCTTTTGCTGTATTATTGTTATCGTGGCTGTTTTTTGTTGTCCATTTGAGTTTTGTTTATAGTTTTAATTTGGGGGGTGTCACAGATAATATTGAAGAAGGAGGTATGGGAGGCTGGTTCGTGTTTAGTGGGGGTGTTGTCCATGCCGCCCCTAGCAAGATGCCGCCCTGGGCGATCGCCCAAGTTGCCCATGCCTAAATCCACCACTGACTGTGAAATCTGATATTTGTGAGTACAGGAGAGTTTTCAGGAGGGTAAATTACTAATGGACATGACTAGGGCTTCTCCTTTGTATGAACTTTTCTATGTTTCTCTGAAACTCTTCCCACACCGAGTACACGTGTACGGTTTCTCTCCAGTGTGAAATCTCTCATGTACTGTGAGTGGCTGTAACCGTCTGAATCTCTTGTTGCAGTGTGAACACACGAAGGTTTTCTCTTCATCTGGGCCCGGTTTTTCAAAAGTAATCCAGTGGGATTTTGGATCACGGATTGGATCAAATCTTGGAAATGGGTTTGAATTACGATCAGACCATGTAATCCAATCTTACGTTTGATTTAGATCAAACCTGCCCTTTTCTTTGAACTCAGATTGGGATCTATTTGATCCAAAGAAAACAACAACAACTGGATTATCCTGATCCCATCAGAAGGGTGGATTCAGTTGTGATTGTTTGAACCAAATAAAAGTAAAAGTTTTATTTTTTTAAGTGAATGATCACAAACTTAATGGTTACTGATGATACATCAATTCCTTCATATTTGAAGCCTATATGAAGCATGTCACATCTAATGAGATATGGTAAACAACAATATCAAAGCAGTATCGTGTTAAATGTTTGTTGATTGCAGTGTTTCTGTTTCTTACCATTAAAACAAACAATGGCTGTATGTGGCCACTGATATTTTGCCTACCTGTTGTTCTTTGCTCAGCCAGTAGGCTAAACTGTTGGTTCCATTTAAGGCTTTGGTAAACAGGATTTGGTAATCCTGAAATTTGGTATGGATCACAGTGATCCAACCCAATGTTCCTTTAAAAACTGTCGTAAAGGTAAGATAGATCAATCAATCCTGGACAGCAAAACATGGGATTCCCTGGATTTGATCCAGATTAATTGTTTGGAAAAACTGGGCCTTTTAATTCTCCATCTGTAATAGAACTCTTCTTACACTCAACGCACACACACACTCGCCCACACCATCATGGATCTTCAGATGCAATCTTAAATGTGACCGCTGAGTAAAACTCTCTCCACACTCAGAGCATGAGTAAGGCTTCTTCTTTGCATCAACTCTAAGATGATCCTTTACAACATTTACAAATGTTTTGCCGCATCCAATTACACTTCAATCATCATTTCAAGCGAATTTAAACCAAAAAGTTATAAAGCTGAAGCTTTAACAAAGATTAGTTGTGTTTATTTATACAATGAAGACTATGCAGTGTATTTTCGTTTTTAATATTATTGAATTTCTGCGACTCAATGCTGTTGGATTCCACAGAAAGCCATAAAACATGATTTATTTAAATTGCATCTTTGTTGTAATATACTACTAATTTATCTACTATATTTTATGCAAATACAGCCCAACAAAATAGTCACAAGTTTGTTTATTTAGGCCAGGGGTGTCCAAACTCAGTCCTGGAGGGCCGGTGTCCTGCTGAGTTTAGCTCCAACACACTTACCAGGAGGTTTCTAGTATATCTAGCAAGAGCTTGATTAGCTGGTTCAAGTGTGTTTGATTAGGGTTGGAGCTAAACTCTCCAGGACCGAGTTTGGACACCCCTGATTTAAGCTATTTGTTTATAGTCAAATTAGGACCTATTTACGGACAAATGAGTCTCTTTCAGTTCATAAAGCGTATCTTCATTCCATAATATTGTCCATCTTGTACTGTTTGTCTGTCTGTTTGCTCACAACAAATAACTTCTTGCAGCCAATAGCTAGACTGTACAATAGGGTGTATGAGATCCACAAGACTTTATGGATGGACACATCACTGCTCTTCTCCATCACTTTATCATTTCAAAGCTACATTATAAACACTAGCATTAAACTGTGCTATCTAATCCTGAACAGTAGCACTTCTGCGGCTCTTCTCCTTGGTACCAAAACTTAATAGAAGAACTGATCATTCCTCTAGATCTGCAACAAATGGATCATTTGCCGTTACCGGCTTTAAAAAAAACTGTAATAGTCACCAAGATTTTTTTTTTTTTTAATCCCTTGCTCATCATCTGATGGTCAACTATCAAGCTGAAATTGGCACTTGGTCGGTGAGTGTCCAGTTTTCTCCAGTTATGATCGATTCAGCAGCGAAGACTAATGTCAGATGAACAACCTCACTGTTCTTCAGCCTCATTATTGAAGAGTAATGAATAAACACAAACCTATTAGTTCTTCAGTCTCTTCCTGTTTAATTCTGCAGGGTTCTGGATCACTCATCTTCTCACTGTCCTTCAATAAACTCTGTCTTTGTCTTTCACTGATGGCGGCAGAGCTTCAGGAGAACAAACAGAGAAATCTGATTCATTTACACTGATTGATGAAGTAAAACATATTATGATGTTGTATCTTGTAGTTAATACAATATTTGTGTAATTTGCTCAAGTCAGTTGACACAAATACAATTAACTTACTGTGAGAATTTGTAGATCTGAATACTGATGAGCCTCAGACTATAAACACTCATTGAACAGGCATTGAGGAGCAGCAGCAGATCAGAGTATTTTACACTCAGTGTTTGCAGGATAAACTGATCACTATTGTAATTAACTAATACAAAAATATTTGTACGTTTATATTAATATCTAGTTTTAAGTACGTATTTATACCAATAAAGTCGATTGTTAGCACTAGCACATCTACAGAACTGAAAAATCCCACAAACTTAATGTTTTCGGCATCAAAATTAATATATCTGACACAGCAGATTCACATTATTTCCCTTCACAGATCATACTTTAAGATATTACAAACACAACTGTACTAACAAAGTAAAACACAAACACTGAGCTGATATTGTCCTCTCAGAGCTACTCTCCGCCTGCTGTATTGTGTTGGTCAGCAGACACACAGATAGAGGTGAACTCAATGCAGAAACTAGTCGGAGATTGTCGCTTTAATAAACTGTAAAGTGTGTTTTATTGTCGTGTAAACACGAGAAAAAGCGTGAACGACTCACCTCAGCTCTGAAGACTCGACGCTGAGTGAACGCGTCGGTGCTGACGTCATCACGGCGAGGCGGGAGCAACGGAAGATCAACAAAACGCGTCAAATTAAAGTACTGCTGAGAAACCAAAACAATCGCTAAATGTAGACAAAAAGCCGTCCTAATCATGTGTGGGGTGAAGCACTGTTTATTACACAGGTAAAAGGTTAAAAATGAACTTAAATAAAACAAAATATCTGTCACCATCTCAAAAAATGTGTTTTAGGGTTTCATGACCCTTTAATGCACTAAATCAGTGTTTCTCAACCATGTTCCTGGAGGACCACCAGCACTGCATGTTGTGGATGTCTCCTTTATCTGTCACAGCCATTACAGGTCCTTCAGTCTCTGCTAATGAGCTGATGATCTGAATCAGCTGTGTTTGGTTAAGGAGACATGGAAAATGTGCAGAGCTGGTGGTCCTCCAGGAACGTGGTTGAGAAACACCGCACTAAATCTAGTTTTGTTTTTCCACAGACCATCTCCAACTTTAATAGTTAGCACATCAGTTCCTACATGTTTTCTTATGTTGATAAACATACAGGACTCTTACTGTTTATGGTTTTTGTAACCAATAAAGCCACTTGAATGTAAATACGCTTATGGAAATATTTGTATTTATTATTTGTACAGTAAAAAAAAAGTCAACGATGCACATAAACCATCTAGATATGTATATATAACTTATTTAAATGTTCCTCTCTGTTCTTGTATTGATATGTGTGTACCCTGAGCTCCTGAAAAACCACATCACATTGAACGTTGCATTATTTTGTGGTAGCTGAGAGTTGATTACTGTTAAAGCAATAAAATAACGCGTTGTCACTAACTCTCTACTTCTGCACGATTAATGTGATTATTTCCAATAATAAGAGTAAGGAATTAATGGTACTCCATTAATGAAATCTCCATTATTCATAGTAGTCTTTATTTATTGTGCATTGTTTTAAAATAGCGCATTTACCTCATTGTCGTGACCAGGGCTAGATTAACATGAGGGCTAGGCGGGGTTGAAGCCCCAGGCCCCGCGGGAGGAAGGGGCCCGTGATTGACGCAGGAAACGCCTCTTTGCTTTATGCTTTCGCATGCCGATAATGAAGTATTCCCTTCGATTCGCTGCTGTTCAAAAACAGTGACGCTGCTAAACTATGGCTTGGAGTGGCTGTAGCTCAATCACAGTTTTAAACAGCCCTATTTAGTCTCCAGGTAAGGGTGAACAGATGTCCTGTTTTCTTCCCAGGAAAGTCCCTTATTTACCAGGACAGTTCCTTATTTCAGCTCTACCGCGAGAACGGTCCAGTCAAAAGTATAGGCTAACCAAGCGCATCATAGAACAAAAGATCAAATCCAAACAGTATCCGTTTCTAACTCGTAGTAAGAGAAGCTGGGATAGGCGGAATCATGCTGTGTGGACTCATAACTGAAGCGCTGTCTCGGCCGAGCACTAGGGCTGTCATGATACTGGAATTCAATACCAATCATTCATTCATTCATTTTCATTTCGGCTTAGTCCCTTTATTAATCTGGGGTCGCCACAGCGGAATGAACCGCCAACTTATCCAGCATGTTTTACGCAGCGGATGCAACCCATCACTGGGAAACATCCATACGAACACGGACAATTTAGCTTACCCAATTCACCTATAGTGCATGTCTTTGAACTTGTGGGGGAAACCGAAGCACCCGGAGGAAACCCACGCCAACACGGGGAGAACATGCAAACTCCACACAGAATCGCCAACTCACCAAACGAGGCTCGAACCAGCGACCTTCTTGCTGTAAGACGAACGTGCTACCCACTGCGCCACTGTGAGGCCTTCGATACCAATCGATACTGAAATTTTAAAGACGTCCATTTCTGGCGAACACTTAAGCGCTGTGGGGCACGTTCTTAAACAGCGCTGATTTGCCATTGTGTTCACTTGCTCAACAGAAATGACTGTGATTGGCCGTGAAGGTCATCAGTTCACCAAACTCACCGCTGTTTATTGAGTGTAACCACAGATACAGGGACACTGGAGCGTTTTAAAGCCGCGATTCATCAGTGGATAGCTCGTATGTAAGCTTTTATACAAACCAGCTGATCGACGTGACTTTAAAATGCTCCAGTGTCCCTGTATCTGTGCTTACAATCAATAAACAGCGGTGAGTTCGGTGAACTGAGGACCTTCACGGCCAATCACAGTCATTTCTGTTGAGCATGTGAACACAATGGCAAATCAGTGCTTAAATGTTTGCGGAAAATGGACAGGGTTGCACGGGTTTGCGGAAAATGGACAGGGTTGCACGGGTTTGCGGAAAATGGACACCCGTGCAATCCTAGCCTCTCATAACAGACCGTGTTAGGTCACAGTGTTTGACCAAATCAAATAGCCTACACAGACATCTATAAAAATGTCCATCGCTGCAGAGTATCTGTTGCTAGAAAATACATGGTTCAAGTCTAACAGAAGCAGTTAGAAAGCAAACTTTAAATGAATGAATCCCCCTTTTATAAAAACGACAGCAATAATCCTGAGCAATGAAATCTGAGGAAAACAACTAAAACATGCTAACCTTCTGTGATTGATTGAGTCTAGACCAAATGGGAAATTACATTATATAACAATATAAATTAGCAAATTAATAATAATAGCAAAAAAAAAAAAAGCAATTTTTCGAAGGTGATGAAAATAAATGGGGCCCTAGAGTTTGCTATAGCCCAATATGTTCTTAATCCGGCCCTGGTGGTGACGTTTCTTCAAAATTTCTGTTTAAACCAGACGAATGAATTTGCTCTATTCATTCATTCATTTATGGCTTAGTCCCTTTATTAATCTGGGGTCGCCACAGCGGAATGAACCGCCAACTTATCCAGCATATGTTTTACGCAGCGGATGCCCTTCCAGCTGTAACCCATCACATCCACACACACACTCATACATTACGGACAATTTAGCTTACCCAATTCACCTTTAGCGCATGTCTTTTTGGACTTGTGGGGAAAACCGGAGCACCCGGAGGAAACCCACGCGACCCAGCCGAGGCTCGAACCAGCGACCTTCTTGCTGTGAGGCGATCATGCTACACACTGCGCCACTGTGCAGCTCCTGAATTTGCTCTAAACAATGCAAAAACAACTAATTTTTCAACGCAAAGACAACCAATAACCAAAGTAAAATTCTGACCTTATTATTATTATTATTATTATTAATAGCTGGGGATTATGCTAATTGTGAATGAACTTGTGTCCTATTTAGAAGTTATTGGAATTCATTAACACACACATTAAACTGTGAAATCCTGTGTTTGTGAATGCAGAAGAGAGTTTTCAGGAAGGTCAAATTTGTTGATGTGTAAAACTATTTCTTAATGAAAAGGCTTCTCCTTTGTGTGAACTGTAAGATGGTTCTTTAGCACGGCAGGCTTCAAAAATGTTTTGCCGCATTGATCACATTTGTGAGTTTTCTCTCCAGTGTGGATCAGCAGGTGTTTATTAAGGGATGATGAAACTCTGAAGTTCTTCCCACACTGGGTACACGTGTACGGTTTCTCTCCAGTTTGGATCCTCTCATGAGCTTTCAGATGTGCTGAATGAATAAATGTGTTGTTGCAGTGTAAACACACGTAAGGTTTCCCTCCAGTGTGAATCATCTGGTGTCGTCTCAAACCTCCAGCTCTAATACAACTCTTCCCACACTCAAAGCACACACACTCTCTCACACCAGTGTGGATCTTCTGATGTTGTCTTAAACTTGACTGTCTTGTAAAACTCTTTCCACACTCTGAACATAAATAAGGCGTCTCGTTTGTATGAACTCGAAGATGCTTCTTCAGTTTTAAAGGCCAGAGAAAAGTTTTGCTGCATTGATCACATTCGTGTGGTTTGTGGTTTTGTGGAGCAGCATGTGTCGTTGAAGGTTTGGTGTATGTCTGAAGCTCTTCCCACACTCGGTACATGTGTACGGTTTCTCTCCAGTGTGAACCCTCTCATGCACTTTCAGTATTTGTACCTGTCTGAATCTCTTGTCGCAGTGTGAACACTTGTAGGGTTTCTCTCCGGTGTGAATCCTCTGGTGATTTTTCAATCCTCCAGCTCTAACAAAACTCTTCCCACACTCTAAGCACACATGCTCTTTAACACCAGTGTGGATCTTCTGATGTGCTATTAAATTAGAGCAATTACTAAAACTGTTCCCGCACACGGAGCATGAATAAGGCTTTTTGTTTGTGTGAACTCTAAGATGGTTCTTCAGACCTGAAGGCCTTAAAAATGTTTTACTGCATTGATCACATTTGTGTGTTTTCTCTCCAGTGTGGAGCAGCATGTGTCTTTGCAGGTTTCCTGAATCACTGAATCTCTTGTCGCAGTGTGAACACTTGTAAGGTCTCTCTCCAGTGTGAATCCTCATATGAAGCTTGAGTCTACATTTGTGCCTGAAACTCTTTCCGCACTGAGTGCAGGTGAAACCATTTACGGCTGTTGTTTCCATTGAAATACTATCTTCAGTCTCTGATTGAGTCTCTTCTTCACTTTTGACATGATGTTTCTCCTCATCTTCACTCAGTTCTTCTTCCTTCACCATCACATCTGAAAATTAACAAGTTACATCTTAAGAGGCGAGTTTATTACAGCATATGTTAACACACATAAAAGGTATATAACAATGTACAATTTATTATAGTTTATTTTAGAAACTCTTTATCAAAAAGGCTGCAAAAATATATTTCAACTCTATGACCCTCCTTCTTATCAATCGTTGTCTGATAAGTTGGTCCAACACATTTCTCTAGTCATCCCACACTATTAGGGGTATAACGGATCACGGTTGATCTGTGATCCGTATTGATCACAACCTACAGTTCGTTACGCACGTGACCCGTGGATTAATAACCTTTTTGAAGTTGTAGGTTAATCCAACATTTATAACAAGAGATCTCCTCCCGCATCGTTTAAATCACGTGTATGAAAGCATTTAGACTTCGCTGTAAAATATAATGATGATGAGAAAAGTTGTAAGACCTGAATGCTTAATTAGGTTATTAATTAAAGGTGTTTTCTGTCACTGTGTGTTTATCCTGCATTGATGCATTCAGTGTAAAGCTGCACAGTTTAACATTAAAGTATCGAGATCTCAAACCCGTGCTACATGAATGATAAATGATAATGATTTGCATATGTTAATTAATCCTTTCAAGCGCTGCATTCAAATCTGTGTTTGATGGAGAGATTCAGCTTTTACTCTTTTTCAGTGAGTTACAAACAATTAAATAACACAGAAGTACTGGGAGAACAGTCTATAGTCCAGATATAAACACTGATGTTTATGCTAAAGGTTAAAATCACCGTTTAATGGAACTTGACGCTGGTGAATGTTGTAGCAGTTACATTGTTTATATGGAAGAAAGGAAGAAAGGTGATTTAAGTGACTTTGAATGTGACATGGTTGTTTGTGCCAGAAAGGCTGGTCTGAGTATTGCAGAAACTGCTGATCTACTGGGATTTTCACGCACAACCATCTCTAAGATTTACAGAGAATGGTCTGAAAAAGAGAAAATATCCAGTGAGCGGCAGTTCTGTGGGCGCAAATGCCTTGTTGATGCCAGAGGTCAGAGGAGAATGGCCAGACTGGTTCCAGCTGATAGAAAGGCAACAGTAACTCAAATAACCACTCGCTACAACCGAGGTCTGCAGAAGAGCATCTCTGAACGCACAACACGTCCAACCTTGAGGCGGATGGGCTACAGCAGCAGAAGACCACACCGGGTGCCGCTCCTGTCAGCTAAGAACAGGAAACTGAGGCTACAATTCACACAGGCTCACCAACACTGGACAATAGAAGATTGGAGAAACATTGTCTGGTCTGACGAGTCTCAGTTTCTGCTGCAGCATTCGGATGGTAGAGTCAGAATTTGGCGTCAGCAACATGAAAGCATGGATCTATCCTGCCTTGTATCAACAGTGCAGGCTGGTGGTGGTGGTGTAATGGTGTGGGGGATATTTTCTTGGCACACTTTGGGCCCAATAGTACCAATTGAGCATCGTGTCAATGCCACAGCCTACCTGAGTATTGTTGCTGACCATGTCCTTCCCTTTATGACCACAGTGTCCCCATCTTCTGATGGCTACTGCCAGCAGGTTAACGCGCCATGTCATAAAGCGTGAATCATCTCAGACTGGTTTCTTGAACATGACAATGAGTTCACTGTACTCAAATGGCCTCCACAGTCACCAGATCTCAATCCAATAGAGCACCTTTGGGATGTGGTGGAACGGGAGATTCGCATCACGGATGTGCAGCCGACAAATCTGCAGCAACTGCGTGATGCTCTCATGTCAATATGGAGCAAAATCTCTGAGGAATATTTCCAGT